>JBAMBS010001356.1:0-14005 GCA_037044455.1 Zygothrica quintamaculata
CCTTTTTGTAAAAAGAATCAAAGCGGAGCTATTGGAAATGTGCAAAATCGAAAAGTATGTAACACATAGAAATAATCATCGGAGACCCCATAAAGTCTATGTATTCTTAATCAGGACGACTAGCTGAATCGATCTAGCCCTGTCCGTCTGTCCTTCCGTCCGTCCGTATGAACGCCTGTTTCTCAGAGACAATTGGAGCTAGAGCAACCAAATTTTAAACCTAGATTTATCACTTTCGTACGCTGTACAAGTTTGTTTTTGATTTTTCAATTTCCTCCCCTGACCACCGCAATTCGAAAAAATCGATTATTAAGCACAATTTTCAACCGATCAAATTTATTTTTGGCACACATCATAAATAGGCCATTCTTGATAGATTATGTGATTCTGGGTAAGATTGATTCAAAAGCTCGGAAGTTATACATCATCAAAAGTGGCGTTATTTGGCAATGCGCGCAAAATAAGAGCTAGAGCAACGAAATTTGGAACGTAGATTTGTTATGTTTGTACGCTATACGAGTTTGATTTAGATTTTTGAATTTTCTCCCCTGACCCCCACAATTTTAAGAAATTGATTATAAGGCACAATTTTTAACCAATCAGATTTCTTTTTTGCACACGTACTAATAAGACCATTCCTGATCTACATTGTACATTTCGTTAAGATTAAACAATACACACGGAAGTTATACAACATTAGGCACCACGATATAGAGCGCGGGAGGGTAAAAGGCGCAATGGCTAAGTACGTGCAGAACTGTGTGTATAGCTGTATATGTAGGCAAAGGGGCTCTCGTAGTCGGATACACTCGACTACAGACCTCTTACTTGTTTTATTTTTTTTTTTTTTTGTATATTGGGGAAACCATTTAAAGCCGAAAAGTGTGGGACTCACACCCACTAAAACCTGGTCCTACTCTTCGTTTTCCCTCTCACGGAACCTAGCCGTTAGGTATTACTACGCGTAGGGGAGATGGCATGAAGGTAATTCTAACACATCGTGCAATAATGCGTGTGACTAACTAATTGAAACACATTTTTTTGCCAAAATTTGTTTTTATTCATCAACATAGTCCTCATTTAGGGAGATACAATCATTTCAACGCTTTTCCAATCTTTCGATGCCACTTTTGTAAAACGATTTTTCTTTGCCTTCAAAATAGGTCTCAGTTTCGGCAATTACTTCATCATTTGAGCCAAATCTCTTACCACGGAGCATCTTTTTGAGGTCTGCGAAGAGCCAGTAGTCGCTAGGGGCGAGATTTGGAGAATACGGTGGGTGCGGTAGCAATTTGTAGCCCAATTCATGCAATTTTGCCATCGTTTTCATCAACTTGTGGCAAGGTGCGTTGTCTTGGTGGAACAAAACTTATTTCGCCATATGAGGCCGTTTCTTTGCGATTTCGTCTTTCAAACGCTCCAATAATGCTATATAATAGTCTTGATGGTCTGCCCCTTCTGGATATAGTCGATGAATATTATTGTCCTTCTGTTGCGTTTTCGGACGCTTTGGGCGGCTTTCACCGGCTGCACACCACTCAGCAGACTGCCGATATGACTCTGGAGTGAAATTGTGGATCCATGTTTCATCCATTGTGATGTACCGACGCAAAAACTCCGACTTATTGCGTGTAAACATGTCCAAACAGCTCTTTGAATCATCAATACGTTGTTGTTTTTCCTCAGGTGTGAGCAAACGCGGCACCCATTTGGAAAACACCTTTTTCATACCCAAATGTTCGTTTATTGTGGTGTGTACACTACCTGTTGATATCTTTAGAATGTCAGCAATATCCCTCACATAATGGTTTTCAGTGTTTTTTCAACGTTTTCCGGAATAACAGCGTCATTTGGCCGTTCAGTAGATGGAATGTCATCAGTGTCTGTACGACCACGTTTGAATTCGGCATACCAATAACAAATGCTTCTTTTTGATGGAGCAGAGTCCAAATAATGTTTTTCAAGCTATTCCTGGCATTGAACAGTATTTTTTTTTCATTAAAAATCAATGGTAAATCAGAACACGGAATTGCTTTGAATTCATTCTTTTTGAAAACTCAAAAGTAGCGTCACTTAAAGCACTCTAACTAGTAAACAAATGGTCGGATTACCATATGATTTTGACAGTAAGCCTATAAAGGTTGCCACTTTCGAAAAAAAAATATTGATTTAGTATTAGGTCTGCCAGGCAGGCAGGCAGGCAGGCAGGCAGGCAGGCAGGCAGGCAGAGCAGACAGACAGACAGCAGACAGACAGACAGGCAGGCAGGCAGGCAGAGCTAGGGCAGGGCTAGATCAACTCGTCTTGTCGTCCTGATTCAGAATATATATACTTTATGAAGTCTCCGATGATTATTTCTATGTGTCACATACTTTTGGATTTTGCATATTTCCAATAGCTCCGCTTTGCACTTTTTTACAAAAAGGCAAAGGGGCTAAAAAGATTATTAAGCACGATTTTTAACCGATCAAATTTTCTTTTGTCACAAATAATAAATAGACCATTCTTAATCTATGGTGAGAATCTTGCTAAGGTTGAATAAAAAACACGTAAGTTATTAATCATTAAGTATTGCGCTATAGGTCGCGGGGGACTAAAAGCTGCGCGAAATGGCTTAAAGTACAAGTACTGTGTATATGTGTATTCTTTTTAGCCCCTTTGCCTTTTTGTAAAAAGAATCAAAACGGAGCTATTGGAAATGTGCAAAATCGAAAAGATTATTAAGCACGATTTTTAACCGATCAAATTTTCTTTTGTCACAAATAATAAATAGACCATTCTTAATCTATGGTGAGAATCTTGCTAAGGTTGAATAAAAAACACGTAAGTTATTAATCATTAAGTATTGCGCTATAGGTCTCGGGGGACTAAAAGCTGCGCGAAATGGCTTAAAGTACAAGTACTGTGTATATGTGTATTCTTTTTAGCCCCTTTGCCTTTTTGTAAAAAGAATCAAAGCGGAGCTATTGGAAATGTGCAAAATCGAAAAGTATGTAACACATAGAAATAATCATCGGAGACCCCATAAAGTCTATGTATTCTTAATCAGGACGACTAGCTGAATCGATCTAGCCCTGTCCGTCTGTCCTTCCGTCCGTCCGTATGAACGCCTGTTTCTCAGAGACAATTGGAGCTAGAGCAACCAAATTTTAAACCTAGATTTATCACTTTCGTACGCTGTACAAGTTTGTTTTTGATTTTTCAATTTCCTCCCCTGACCACCGCAATTCGAAAAAATCGATTATTAAGCACAATTTTCAACCGATCAAATTTATTTTTGGCACACATCATAAATAGGCCATTCTTGATAGATTATGTGATTCTGGGTAAGATTGATTCAAAAGCTCGGAAGTTATACATCATCAAAAGTGGCGTTATTTGGCAATGCGCGCAAAATAAGAGCTAGAGCAACGAAATTTGGAACGTAGATTTGTTATGTTTGTACGCTATACGAGTTTGATTTAGATTTTTGAATTTTCTCCCCTGACCCCCACAATTTTAAGAAATTGATTATAAGGCACAATTTTTAACCAATCAGATTTCTTTTTTGCACACGTACTAATAAGACCATTCCTGATCTACATTGTACATTTCGTTAAGATTAAACAATACACACGGAAGTTATACAACATTAGGCACCACGATATAGAGCGCGGGAGGGTAAAAGGCGCAATGGCTAAGTACGTGCAGAACTGTGTGTATAGCTGTATATGTAGGCAAAGGGGCTCTCGTAGTCGGATACACTCGACTACAGACCTCTTACTTGTTTTATTTTTTTTTTTTTTTGTATATTGGGGAAACCATTTAAAGCCGAAAAGTGTGGGACTCACACCCACTAAAACCTGGTCCTACTCTTCGTTTTCCCTCTCACGGAACCTAGCCGTTAGGTATTACTACGCGTAGGGGAGATGGCATGAAGGTAATTCTAACACATCGTGCAATAATGCGTGTGACTAACTAATTGAAACACATTTTTTTGCCAAAATTTGTTTTTATTCATCAACATAGTCCTCATTTAGGGAGATACAATCATTTCAACGCTTTTCCAATCTTTCGATGCCACTTTTGTAAAACGATTTTTCTTTGCCTTCAAAATAGGTCTCAGTTTCGGCAATTACTTCATCATTTGAGCCAAATCTCTTACCACGGAGCATCTTTTTGAGGTCTGCGAAGAGCCAGTAGTCGCTAGGGGCGAGATTTGGAGAATACGGTGGGTGCGGTAGCAATTTGTAGCCCAATTCATGCAATTTTGCCATCGTTTTCATCGACTTGTGGCAAGGTGCGTTGTCTTGGTGGAACAAAACTTATTTCTTCGCCATATGAGGCCGTTTCTTTGCGATTTCGTCTTTCAAACGCTCCAATAACGCTATATAATAGTCTTGATGGTCTGCCCCTTCTGGATATAGTCGATGAATATTATTGTCCTTCTGTTGCGTTTTCGGACGCTTTGGGCGGCTTTCACCGGCTGCACACCACTCAGCAGACTGCCGATATGACTCTGGAGTGAAATTGTGGATCCATGTTTCATCCATTGTGATGTACCGACGCAAAAACTCCGACTTATTGCGTGTAAACATGTCCAAACAGCTCTTTGAATCATCAATACGTTGTTGTTTTTCCTCAGGTGTGAGCAAACGCGGCACCCATTTGGAAAACACCTTTTTCATACCCAAATGTTCGTTTATTGTGGTGTGTACACTACCTGTTGATATCTTTAGAATGTCAGCAATATCCCTCACATAATGGTTTTCAGTGTTTTTTCAACGTTTTCCGGAATAACAGCGTCATTTGGCCGTTCAGTAGATGGAATGTCATCAGTGTCTGTACGACCACGTTTGAATTCGGCATACCAATAACAAATGCTTCTTTTTGATGGAGCAGAGTCCAAATAATGTTTTTCAAGCTATTCCTGGCATTGAACAGTATTTTTTTTTCATTAAAAATCAATGGTAAATCAGAACACGGAATTGCTTTGAATTCATTCTTTTTGAAAACTCAAAAGTAGCGTCACTTAAAGCACTCCAACTAGTAAACAAATGGTCGGATTACCATATGATTTTGACAGTAAGCCTATAAAGAATGCCACTTTCGAAAAAAAATATTGATTTAGTATTAGGTCTGCCAGGCAGGCAGGCAGGCAGGCAGGCAGACAGGCAGGCAGACAGACAGACAGACAGGCAGGCAGGCAGGCAGGCAGGCAGGCAGGCAGGCAGGCAGAGCTAGGGCAGGGCTAGATCAACTCGTCTTGTCGTCCTGATTCAGAATATATATACTTTATGAAGTCTCCGATGATTATTTCTATGTGTCACATACTTTTGGATTTTGCATATTTCCAATAGCTCCGCTTTGCACTTTTTTTACAAAAAGGCAAAGGGGCTAAAAAGATTATTAAGCACGATTTTTAACCGATCAAATTTTCTTTTGTCACAAATAATAAATAGACCATTCTTAATCTATGGTGAGAATCTTGCTAAGGTTGAATAAAAAACACGTAAGTTATTAATCATTAAGTATTGCGCTATAGGTCGCGGGGGACTAAAAGCTGCGCGAAATGGCTTAAAGTACAAGTACTGTGTATATGTGTATTCTTTTTAGCCCCTTTGCCTTTTTGTAAAAAGAATCAAAACGGAGCTATTGGAAATGTGCAAAATCGAAAAGATTATTAAGCACGATTTTTAACCGATCAAATTTTCTTTTGTCACAAATAATAAATAGACCATTCTTAATCTATGGTGAGAATCTTGCTAAGGTTGAATAAAAAACACGTAAGTTA
Organism: Zygothrica quintamaculata; assembly: GCA_037044455.1. Classification (NCBI taxonomy): domain Eukaryota; kingdom Metazoa; phylum Arthropoda; class Insecta; order Diptera; family Drosophilidae; genus Zygothrica; species Zygothrica quintamaculata. The sequence goes on from JBAMBS010001356.1 coordinate 5,774, forward strand.
TTAATCATTAAGTATTGCGCTATAGGTCGCGGGGGACTAAAAGCTGCGCGAAATGGCTTAAAGTACAAGTACTGTGTATATGTGTATTCTTTTTAGCCCCTTTGCCTTTTTGTAAAAAGAATCAAAGCGGAGCTATTGGAAATGTGCAAAATCGAAAAGTATGTAACACATAGAAATAATCATCGGAGACCCCATAAAGTCTATGTATTCTTAATCAGGACGACTAGCTGAATCGATCTAGCCCTGTCCGTCTGTCCTTCCGTCCGTCCGTATGAACGCCTGTTTCTCAGAGACAATTGGAGCTAGAGCAACCAAATTTTAAACCTAGATTTATCACTTTCGTACGCTGTACAAGTTTGTTTTTGATTTTTCAATTTCCTCCCCTGACCACCGCAATTCGAAAAAATCGATTATTAAGCACAATTTTCAACCGATCAAATTTATTTTTGGCACACATCATAAATAGGCCATTCTTGATAGATTATGTGATTCTGGGTAAGATTGATTCAAAAGCTCGGAAGTTATACATCATCAAAAGTGGCGTTATTTGGCCCGGGGGGGTATAGTAATGCGCGCAAAATAAGAGCTAGAGCAACGAAATTTGGAACGTAGATTTGTTATGTTTGTACGCTATACGAGTTTGATTTAGATTTTTGAATTTTCTCCCCTGACCCCCACAATTTTAAGAAATTGATTATAAGGCACAATTTTTAACCAATCAGATTTCTTTTTTGCACACGTACTAATAAGACCATTCCTGATCTACATTGTACATTTCGTTAAGATTAAACAATACACACGGAAGTTATACAACATTAGGCACCACGATATAGAGCGCGGGAGGGTAAAAGGCGCAATGGCTAAGTACGTGCAGAACTGTGTGTATAGCTGTATATGTAGGCAAAGGGGCTCTCGTAGTCGGGTACACTCGACTACAGACTTCTTACTTGTTTTATTTTTTTTTTTTTTTGTATATTGGGGAAACCATTTAAAGCCGAAAAGTGTGGGACTCACACCCACTAAAACCTGGTCCTACTCTTCGTTTTCCCTCTCACGGAACCTAGCCGTTAGGTATTACTACGCGTAGGGGAGATGGCATGAAGGTAATTCTAACACATCGTGCAATAATGCGTGTGACTAACTAATTGAAACACATTTTTTTGCCAAAATTTGTTTTTATTCATCAACATAGTCCTCATTTAGGGAGATACAATCATTTCAACGCTTTTCCAATCTTTCGATGCCGCTTTTGTAAAACGATTTTTCTTTGCCTTCAAAATAGGTCTCAGTTTCGGCAATTACTTCATCATTTGAGCCAAATCTCTTACCACGGAGCATCTTTTTGAGGTCTGCGAAGAGCCGGTAGTCGCTAGGGGCGAGATTTGGAGAATACGGTGGGTGCGGTAGCAATTTGTAGCCCAATTCATGCAATTTTGCCATCGTTTTCATCGACTTGTGGCAAGGTGCGTTGTCTTGGTGGAACAAAACTTATTTCTTCGCCATATGAGGCCGTTTCTTTGCGATTTCGTCTTTCAAACGCTCCAATAACGCTATATAATAGTCTTGATGGTCTGCCCCTTCTGGATATAGTCGATGAATATTATTGTCCTTCTGTTGCGTTTTCGGACGCTTTGGGCGGCTTTCACCGGCTGCACACCACTCAGCAGACTGCCGATATGACTCTGGAGTGAAATTGTGGATCCATGTTTCATCCATTGTGATGTACCGACGCAAAAACTCCGACTTATTGCGTGTAAACATGTCCAAACAGCTCTTTGAATCATCAATACGTTGTTGTTTTTCCTCAGGTGTGAGCAAACGCGGCACCCATTTGGAAAACACCTTTTTCATACCCAAATGTTCGTTTATTGTGGTGTGTACACTACCTGTTGATATCTTTAGAATGTCAGCAATATCCCTCACATAATGGTTTTCAGTGTTTTTTCAACGTTTTCCGGAATAACAGCGTCATTTGGCCGTTCAGTAGATGGAATGTCATCAGTGTCTGTACGACCACGTTTGAATTCGGCATACCAATAACAAATGCTTCTTTTTGATGGAGCAGAGTCCAAATAATGTTTTTCAAGCTATTCCTGGCATTGAACAGTATTTTTTTTTCATTAAAAATCAATGGTAAATCAGAACACGGAATTGCTTTGAATTCATTCTTTTTGAAAACTCAAAAGTAGCGTCACTTAAAGCACTCTAACTAGTAAACAAATGGTCGGATTACCATATGATTTTGACAGTAAGCCTATAAAGGTTGCCACTTTCGAAAAAAAAATATTGATTTAGTATTAGGTCTGCCAGGCAGGCAGGCAGGCAGGCAGGCAGGCAGGCAGGCAGACAGACAGACAGACAGACAGACAGACAGGCAGGCAGGCAGGCAGGCAGGACAGACACACAGACAGACAGAGCTAGGGCAGGGCTAGATCAACTCGTCTTGTCGTCCTGATTCAGAATATATATACTTTATGAAGTCTCCGATGATTATTTCTATGTGTTACATACTTTTGGATTTTGCATATTTCCAATAGCTCCGCTTTGCACTTTTTTACAAAAAGGCAAAGGGGCTAAAAAGATTATTAAGCACGATTTTTAACCGATCAAATTTTCTTTTGTCACAAATAATAAATAGACCATTCTTAATCTATGGTGAGAATCTTGCTAAGGTTGAATAAAAAACACGTAAGTTATTAATCATTAAGTATTGCGCTATAGGTCGCGGGGGACTAAAAGCTGCGCGAAATGGCTTAAAGTACAAGTACTGTGTATATGTGTATTCTTTTTAGCCCCTTTGCCTTTTTGTAAAAAGAATCAAAGCGGAGCTATTGGAAATGTGCAAAATCGAAAAGATTATTAAGCACGATTTTTAACCGATCAAATTTTCTTTTGTCACAAATAATAAATAGACCATTCTTAATCTATGGTGAGAATCTTGCTAAGGTTGAATAAAAAACACGTAAGTTATTAATCATTAAGTATTGCGCTATAGGTCTCGGGGGACTAAAAGCTGCGCGAAATGGCTTAAAGTACAAGTACTGTGTATATGTGTATTCTTTTTAGCCCCTTTGCCTTTTTGTAAAAAGAATCAAAGCGGAGCTATTGGAAATGTGCAAAATCGAAAAGTATGTAACACATAGAAATAATCATCGGAGACCCCATAAAGTCTATGTATTCTTAATCAGGACGACTAGCTGAATCGATCTAGCCCTGTCCGTCTGTCCTTCCGTCCGTCCGTATGAACGCCTGTTTCTCAGAGACAATTGGAGCTAGAGCAACCAAATTTTAAACCTAGATTTATCACTTTCGTACGCTGTACAAGTTTGTTTTTGATTTTTCAATTTCCTCCCCTGACCACCGCAATTCGAAAAAATCGATTATTAAGCACAATTTTCAACCGATCAAATTTATTTTTGGCACACATCATAAATAGGCCATTCTTGATAGATTATGTGATTCTGGGTAAGATTGATTTAAAAACTCGGAAGTTATACATCATCAAAAGTGGCGTTATTTGGCCCGGGGGGGTATAGTAATGCGCGCAAAATAAGAGCTAGAGCAACGAAATTTGGAACGTAGATTTGTTATGCTTGTACGCTATACGAGTTTGATTTAGATTTTTGAATTTTCTCCCCTGACCCCCGCAATTTTAAGAAATTGATTATAAGGCACAATTTTTAACCAATCAGATTTCTTTTTTGCACACGTACTAATAAGACCATTCCTGATCTACATTGTACATTTCGTTAAGATTAAACAATACACACGGAAGTTATACAACATTAGGCACCACGATATAGAGCGCGGGAGGGTAAAAGGCGCAATGGCTAAGTACGTGCAGAACTGTGTGTATAGCTGTATATGTATGCAAAGGGGCTCTCGTAGTCGGGTACACTCGACTACAGACTTCTTACTTGTTTTATTTATTTTTTTTTTTTTTGTATATTGGGGAAACCATTTAAAGCCGAAAAGTGTGGGACTCACACCCACTAAAACCTGGTCCTACTCTTCGTTTTCCCTCTCACGGAACCTAGCCGTTAGGTATTACTACGCGTAGGGGAGATGGCATGAAGGTAATTCTAACACATCGTGCAATAATGCGTGTGACTAACTAATTGAAACACATTTTTTTGCCAAAATTTGTTTTTATTCATCAACATAGTCCTCATTTAGGGAGATACAATCATTTCAACGCTTTTCCAATCTTTCGATGCCGCTTTTGTAAAACGATTTTTCTTTGCCTTCAAAATAGGTCTCAGTTTCGGCAATTACTTCATCATTTGAGCCAAATCTCTTACCACGGAGCATCTTTTTGAGGTCTGCGAAGAGCCGGTAGTCGCTAGGGGCGAGATTTGGAGAATACGGTGGGTGCGGTAGCAATTTGTAGCCCAATTCATGCAATTTTGCCATCGTTTTCATCGACTTGTGGCAAGGTGCGTTGTCTTGGTGGAACAAAACTTATTTCTTCGCCATATGAGGCCGTTTCTTTGCGATTTCGTCTTTCAAACGCTCCAATAACGCTATATAATAGTCTTGATGGTCTGCCCCTTCTGGATATAGTCGATGAATATTATTGTCCTTCTGTTGCGTTTTCGGACGCTTTGGGCGGCTTTCACCGGCTGCACACCACTCAGCAGACTGCCGATATGACTCTGGAGTGAAATTGTGGATCCATGTTTCATCCATTGTGATGTACCGACGCAAAAACTCCGACTTATTGCGTGTAAACATGTCCAAACAGCTCTTTGAATCATCAATACGTTGTTGTTTTTCCTCAGGTGTGAGCAAACGCGGCACCCATTTGGAAAACACCTTTTTCATACCCAAATGTTCGTTTATTGTGGTGTGTACACTACCTGTTGATATCTTTAGAATGTCAGCAATATCCCTCACATAATGGTTTTCAGTGTTTTTTCAACGTTTTCCGGAATAACAGCGTCATTTGGCCGTTCAGTAGATGGAATGTCATCACTGTCTGTACGACCACGTTTGAATTCGGCATACCAATAACAAATGCTTCTTTTTGATGGAGCAGAGTCCAAATAATGTTTTTCAAGCTATTCCTGGCATTGAACAGTATTTTTTTTTCATTAAAAATCAATGGTAAATCAGAACACGGAATTGCTTTGAATTCATTCTTTTTGAAAACTCAAAAGTAGCGTCACTTAAAGCACTCTAACTAGTAAACAAATGGTCGGATTACCATATGATTTTGACAGTAAGCCTAAAAAGGTTGCCACTTTCGAAAAAAAAATATTGATTTAGTATTAGGTCTGCCATCTATGTGTCAGTCACACGCATTATTGCACGATGTGTTAGAGTTTGAATTCTGTATTGAATTCTGTTTTGCTCTCGAGCCATGTCACGACCAGTTAAATGCACACGGTGGTGCTTGCTTCCATCCACGTAGCTCCTTTGCAGCAATACCAGTGTCATCCGCGAAGCCTACAATAGGGCTCCCTTTAGGTGTCTCGAAGCACTACGTCATACATCACATTCCATAGTGTCGGTTTCAGCACCGATTCTTGGGGCACCCCTCTTGTGACCGGATGCTGCACTCTCCCGGCCGAAGTGTCAGTTACTGGAGAACTGCACCCCCGGTTTATTATTTACTCCGGGATGTCTAGAAGTTGTAAGGCTCTGGTGATTATGTGCCATCAAGCCGAGTTAAAAGCATTGCGAACGGCTAGCGTTGTCAACAGGCAATAATCATTTCGACCACCTCTCCACCATGCACCTTTGGGTGCATTGGCTACGATTGATACCACGGTATATTTTACAGTACTACTACGATAAAGGCAAAAATGCAACTAAAATCGCCAATAAAATTTGTGCAGTTTATGGGCCCAATACAGTTTCCATTTCCACCGCACAACGATGGTTTCAACGTTTTCGTTCTGGTGTAGAGGTGGTGGAAGATGCGCCACGCTCCGGAAGGCAAAAAAAATCTTTGGTCGTATCGACGAATGCGTTTCGCTTTTAAATCGCAACAAAATCGACACGTTTTTAAGGCGTATGGTGACTAGCGATGAAAAGTGGGTCACTTACGACAATGTAAGGCTCAAACGGGCGTGGTCGAAAAGCGGAGAAGCGGGCCAGACGGTGGCCAAGCCTAGATTGACCACAGAAAGGTTCTTCTGTGTGTTTAGTGGGATTGGCAGGGAATCATCCACTATGAGCTGCTTCCCTATGGCCAAACGCTCAATTCGGACCTATACTGCCAACAAGTGGACCGCTTGAAGGCAGCACTCATGCAGAAGAGGCCATCTTTGATAAACAGAGGCCGAATTGTCTTCCATCAGGACAACGCCAGGTTACACACATCTTTGGTGATGCGCCATAAGCTACGGGAGCTTGGATGGGAGGTTCTTTTGCATCCGCCGTATAGTCCGGACCTCGCACCAAGTAATTACCACCTGAAGTCTGAAGTTGGCCACAAGAGAGTCCTGTGAAAATTGGCTCTCCCAGTTTTTTGCCAATAGGGAAGAGTGGAGAATTATGAAGTTGGCATCTCGTTAGGAACGCGACATCGAACAAAACGGCGCATATTTGACTTGAATCGCATTCTTGTAACCAATTTTATGAACAATTGAAAATTCAATAAAAATACCGAAGGACTTTATTGACTAGCTAATATATACATATATATTGGCTGTCGCAAAAGAAACAGGACTGTTTAAAAAATAACTAAAAATAGAATATGTTTAAAAAGTTATATTTTTTATATTCAATGTAGTTTCCTTGTGCTTTCAATTGCGTGTTTAAGGTTATTTTTCGAAATGCTCTTTAGAATGTCGGTCGTCGCCTTTTCTGAAACCAGAGTCCTTTCATGGGCAAATGAAGTTTTTCAAATAAGTAAAAATCATAGGGAGCCAGATCAGGTGGGTAGGGTGAGTGATTAATGGTTAATATGGAGTTTATTGTCAGAAAATCAGTGAGAAGCGTCGACCGATGACACGGCGCATTACAAATTCTGTTGCAAAAGAAACAGAAATACAACTAAATATAATAAATATAACTGTTACTGGTGACGCCACCTATTGGCGGGTATATTAAATAAAAAGTTTGATCTATTGTTGACATTTCGTAAAAATTTTAAGGCAATTGGACAACTACAATCGAAGCTATCGATCAAAAATGATAGCAGCTTCATTATTTTTTTGGGTAATCAGCGGCCCGATTTCTGATCGTCACAGAGGTCCTCACGACCTTCTTGGAATCGCTTAAACCACTCATGTACATTACTACGAGATAAGCACTGATCACCATAAACTTTTTTCATCATTTGAAATGTTTCAGTGAACGTTTTCCCAAGTTTAAAACAAAATTTAATATTTTCTGTTTGCATTTTACGACCGATAATCAAAAGCTGCTGTATATATAAATATATATATTTGTGTGTGTGTGTGTTTTTTTTTTGTTGGTATGCGAACCTCGGGGTTGGAATCATCAATGATACAGGTGGTTCGTACCACCGGCATGCACGACTCACCATTCCATGTTACTGATGTAACGCGTTTATGGCACCTACGTACTAAACCGACCCTCCACACTATCATCACTACCCCTGCGATACTCCCGTTAAGTATTACTTCACAGAGGCGTATGGCCTTATGGCTCACCTCGATGATTCCTTTCGGATCGTCTCAGATCGCTTTGGATGGTGACTATGAGCTGACTCATGAGCATCCAATTCACCTCATCCTCAAACATAGACCCAATTATGTTTTCTGCTGGAGGTATTTCCCCCACTATTGTCCTATACCTCACACACTGGTATAGAACATGCTCATCTTCATCTGCGTTCGGACAGGCTGGGCTCTCTTCATGCCTAAGCCTCTATAGGTATTTCCTATAGCCCCCATGACCTGTAAAAAAAAATGCGTTAAGTGGAAATTTAATTCTGCTACCTTGCGTTCTAGCCACACTGTTAGTCTGGGAATTAACCTGTATGTGCACCTACCTTTTATTGACGCGTCCCATCTTACCTGCCATTTAGCTATGGATGCTTTGCGTTCCGATCTGCGAACACCATTAGTGGTTGATGCGCCACCATTTATTTTGCGCCACGCATAGATCCTCTTCATTTCGTTGGGCAATAGGTCTATTGTCAACATGCCAGCTAAAACGAGAGCTGCATCCCCAGAAATAGTCCTGAAACTTGTGATAGCCCTGAGTGCACTGAGCCTATAAGGCGCAGCCAATTTTCGTCAGAACTGCTTATTCCCA
>JBAMBS010001357.1:0-55000 GCA_037044455.1 Zygothrica quintamaculata
AGGGCTTCATTCAAAACATATTAAATATGCATGGCTAATTTATTTAGGCTGACCTTAGGTAATGGTCCAATTGCAACTTTTTAAAGGGGCTCGTCATGTGGCAAATGAATTTCTATTGCTATTATGATTATTTTTTCTTGGTACTGTACAACTGTACTTAATGTTGCGAAATGCCAACGTTGAGATTTGACAAATTGTTTTGCGTTTCTATATTTAAATGAACTTAAGCTAAAGCTAAAATCGTTTGCTAAGTGTGTTTTTGATTGTTATTTTTGTTATTTTTGTTATTTTTGTTATTTTATTTATTTATTTTTGCAAAGAATGGCTAACGGATGCTGACGTAGTCTACGCCAAAACTGTGTACATGTGTGAGTATATAGTATGTGTGTATTCTTGACGTAAATGCAAAGGGCGTCGGTGCATTTATAAAAAAAATAAAAAAAAAATATACAAGAATGAAAAGGGGGAGCAACCACGTGTTGGCTTTGAACATGCTGAGCTCGCACGGTTTTCCATGCTACAAGGGGAATCATATCACAATAAACAAGTAGTATAAGCATGAGAACGCTTTACACACATATACTAATTAACTTTAAGAGCTTAGTACAATAACAAATTGAGCGTTTAACAGTTCTTTACTTACTCAAGTTTCACTTAATATTTTTTTAACAGCTTTAAAATGCAGCCGCGTCAATGAAAATGCAAAAGCTGAATGATTTCATTGGTGGCGAACTCATGAAGTTTGACTGCCTAACCAGAAACAAGATTGAAAGAAACAAGAAGAGTATAAAATATCTAAAAAGAGAGCGCGTAAAAGAGTTAGCATGCCGGCAAGTCTTTGCCTTTTAAAGCTTGTCTGTGAGAAACAAACGAAACACGTGCACAGCAAACAAACGAAGCAACAATCTAAACAAAAACTGTTAAAGAATTTGCTAAAAGCAGCACACACGAAACAATATTAATGTTTATTTACTGATAACATCTACGATATCATCTTACTCAGTCTACAATTAATACAAACATTGTACTACACAATTTGCATCTACGCATCAAAATTCCAAATAATTGTTGACTGGGTTATACTGGTTATACTCAGACTTAAAGTGTATGCGATGTGAACCTATGCCTGTGTGAATGGCTATGTATTTGTTAGTATACTGTTTTGGACACGTTTTTTGCGTGCTTTGATTTTTTTTTGTTGTATTATAAAAGACAAAGCGTGAATGGAAAGAATCTGATGTATGTATATATGTTTTTGTATACGTACACACATAGTACATTCTGTGCTATAGTAGACGAGACGGCCACCCATAGCACGCACAACATTTTTGATGGGTTTGTGTCTTTGCTTAGCTTAGCATGGTGTGAGGAGCACCGCAAAATGTTTGATGGGGTTGTGTCTTTGCTTAGCGTAGCATGGTGTGAGGAGCACCGCAAAATTTTTGATGGGTTTGTGTCTTTGCTTAGCTTAGCATGGTGTGAGGAGCACCGCAAAATGTTTGATGGGTTTGTGTCTTTCCTTAGCTTAGCAGGGTGTGACTAGCACCGGGACACAAATTTAAATGGGTATGAATATGGTGGCATAATGTGACACCCTTGCAGTTCTCTGATTTAAACTCAAATAGTGCCTTTTTTAAGTTTTTCGTCTAGTTTGATTTTATCTCTAGCATTATTATAAAGACTGTTTTCACCTTCCATAACTGTAAAGCAGTTTTTTTTCGCTTTTGTATATTTTTGAATAATATTTAAAAGCTTCTAAGTCAATTTATCGAAAACAAATATTCTGATAGGTTTTCAAAAGCAACTCTACATTTTTAGCTGTCAAATGTCAAACGCGTCTTTCATCCACTTTTTCTACACCGGCCAAGCCAAGCGGCAGCAGTCAAAATGACGCTAACATAATAGTTGAAAAAGTAATTGGTTGTAGTTTCTTTATCCGAACGCATCATTGTTAAAATGTGTAAATTCATTAAATAACTTTGCAAAAGGTAATTAGATAAATATTTTACTAGTTAAATTAAATTATATTGTGACTATTTATGCACGAAGTATCTCCAGAAAATCAGAAATGTCTGTGCTTTGGTCGCATTTGAAGCGTGCAATATTAAAAATTAAAAATGCTGCTTACTATGCATCGTTAGGCGACACGACTATCATTACTGTGGCCTTGGTTTTTTTAAAGTAGTACATAAATTTATAATAAACAATTTATATTAAGCACGTTGCTTGCTCGCAGAGTGTAGAACGTTCCTAACCTCAACTTCTTTTTTCTTCCTACAGCTCAATTTGTGTTGACTTGACGTTTAGCGCGAATTAAAACATGTATTTATATAGTTTGACGCTCCAAAAGAGCACCGGTGTTACCCACGCGGTGCATGGTAACTTTTCGGGTGGCAAACAGCAGGAGGTGCTTTTGTCACGTGGCAAATCTTTGGAACTGCTTCGCCCCGATCCAAATACCGGTAAAGTTCATACGCTGATGTCAACGGAAATATTTGGATGCATACGTGCACTGATGGCATTTCGTCTGACAGGCGGTACTAAAGGTAGGTGTAATTTATATAAAAGTTTTATAACAAATAAATATAAAATTTTTGAGCGCACAAATCCCAATTGAGGCAATTATTTTACTGGTTGTACTCAGTTAGACCTTATTAAACGTGTCTAAGTGCGAGATTAAGTTAACTTGGCGTCGCATTTGCCATAACCTCTAATCATATGGTGTGGTGAATTGAAACTTCGAGTTACAAGAAAATCTAATTTCATAAAAATAAATTGATAATCGTTTTATGGCATACCTTTAACCTAAAATTTTATTTTTTTTATTGTAATAAAATTCTAACCCTAAATTTGTAATTGTCTTCTTTTTATAGATTACATCGTTGTGGGCTCTGACTCTGGTAGAATTGTCATTCTGGAGTACAATCCAGCTAAAAATTCTCTAGAGAAAGTACACCAAGAGACCTTTGGAAAGTCTGGTTGTCGTCGTATCGTGCCAGGTCAATATTTTGCTATTGATCCCAAGGGACGTGCGGTTATGATTGGTGCCGTTGAAAAGCAAAAATTGGCATACATTATGAATCGCGATACCCAGGCACGTTTAACAATATCCTCACCATTGGAAGCACACAAATCGAATACCCTAACTTATCATATGGTTGGCGTAGATGTTGGCTTTGATAATCCCATGTTTGCATGTCTGGAAATCGATTACGAAGAAGCAGATTTAGATCCAACAGGTAAGAGAATATCCCAGCAACCTATACAACCTATACACCCTATACACCCCTATCTCAGACTATTGGCGCTTTAATTCTCAGTGACTATTTGTCTTAATCTATTGACACTGGCTGTACTAAGCGCTAGATAAATGTGACCACTGAACCATTGGTATTACTGTAATAACCTAGTAATACTTCACTGATTTGTGGCCCACATCTTTTTAAAATTGAAAAATTTAGTTGAAAATATAAAATCTAAGAACGAAGTTCATGTAATAAAAGTCTGAGGTAGTATTACATGTAAGAGAAAACGAGACAGCAGTCTCGCTCTAATTTGTGTAGCTGCACAAATTAGAGCGAGATAGTTGAACACGTGCTAAGCCCATTGTCAAAACTGTACTTCAATGACTTGAGAAAAAAAGAAAAAAAAAGCAAAAAACAAAAAAGATATATAAAATGTTACTTCGTTTTATTGAAAACATTTGAACAAATTAAATTAAATTATATATATAAATATTTTATATTTTTAGGTGATGCAGCGCAACGTACACAGCAAACGTTGACATTTTACGAATTGGATTTGGGCTTGAATCATGTGGTTCGTAAATATTCGGAACCATTGGAAGAGCATGCTAACTTCTTGGTATCTGTTCCTGGTGGTAATGATGGACCTTCGGGTGTACTCATTTGTTCTGAAAATTATTTAACTTATAAGAATTTGGGTGATCAGCATGATATACGCTGTCCCATACCACGTCGTCGTAATGATTTGGATGATCCAGAGCGTGGCATGATCTTTATATGTTCAGCAACTCATCGCACCAAAAGCATGTACTTCTTTCTCTTACAAACCGAACAGGGTGATATATTTAAAATAACCCTAGAAACAGATGATGATGTTGTTTCTGAGATTAAGCTTAAATACTTTGATACAGTACCACCTGCAACCGCAATGTGTGTACTAAAAACTGGTTTTCTCTTTGTGGCTAGCGAATTTGGCAACCAGTAAGTTTATTAATGTATAACAATAACTATTTAAACAAATATTACAAATATTTTATATTTGTTATTGTTTTCTTTGTTCCATTAGCTTTTTATATCAAATTGCACATTTGGGTGATGATGATGATGAGCCTGAGTTTAGCTCTGCTATGCCGCTTGAGGAAGGAGAAACTTTCTTCTTTGCTCCGCGTGCATTAAAGAATCTCGTTATGGTCGATGAACTACCATCATTTGCACCAATTATTACCTCACAAGTAGCTGATTTGGCAAATGAGGATACACCACAATTATATGTACTTTGTGGTCGTGGTCCACGTTCTACTTTACGTGTATTACGTCATGGTCTTGAAGTATCAGAGATGGCTGTCTCAGAGCTGCCGGGTAATCCAAATGCTGTATGGACTGTCAAAAAACGTGTTGATGGTGAGTCCAAACAAACATGGCTTTTTATCACTTGGCTTAATTAGCAATAGGTTAAGTCAATAAATTTGCTAGCTATGAAAAAACAAAAATAATATATATATATATATATATATCTAATAATTCAACTGGTGCATTGATGATATAGATAATACTTTACGATACAAGAAAACAATATGATAAACAAATGTATATATATATATATACATATACATATATATATATATAAAAGGATTTACAAATAGTAATAAAAATCCTACACTACATGTATGTATGTATGTATGTATGTATGTATATTATATATATACAAAATATATATATAAAACATAACTAAAATAAATCACGTGCAACCCAAAAGCCACAAGTTATCAACCACCAGTTCTCTCTTATTTCAGGCGCTTAAACTAAACACTGACGTGTGTCAACAGTTTGTTGTGTGTGACTATCGAACAGATATAAAATATATATATATATATATATATACAGAGTTATCCAACAGGACTCATATATATAATATTTTTTAATTATATTTGTCTTGTGTGAAGCGATAGGTAAGGCAACATTACTGCAGCTCTAAAGTCAACAGATACTACAAATATATTTCATCGAGTATATTGCATATCATATATCGTATATACTTAATATTTATATATATATATATATGTATGTGTGAGTGTGTGGGATATATATATATATATATATATATATATATGTATATATGTATATCCCATAAGAACATTGAACATGATGCGATTATATATCAACCGTGTTTCAGCTGAATTTTATTTCATTGATTACAAATTGATACACTGATTATTCAATGTCTTTAACAAAATGCTAAATGCAAGAAAAATATTATTTTTAAGCACATTTTTTTTATTGATGAGAAAAATGTTTGTGTTTATGCTTCATATTTTTAGATGAATTTGATGCCTATATCATTGTATCATTCGTGAATGCCACTTTGGTTTTAAGCATTGGTGAAACCGTTGAGGAAGTAACAGATAGTGGCTTCTTGGGTACAACACCAACATTATGCTGTGCTGCATTGGGTGATGATGCATTGGTACAAGTTTATCCAGATGGTATACGTCATATACGCTCTGATAAGCGTGTGAATGAATGGAAGGCACCGGGCAAGAAATCTATTACCAAATGCGCTGTTAATCAACGTCAAGTTGTTATAACGCTTTCTGGACGAGAATTGGTTTACTTTGAAATGGATCCAGTAAGTTTCTAGTATAAATTTATAAAATTATTCATTCATTCATTCATTCATTCATTCATTTTGCTCTGATGACAAAAACACGAAAAGAACAATCATGTTGAGACACTTTGTGTCCTGCAGTGCTGAGCTCTCTCTCTCTCTCTCTCCAAATTAATTTCAATTTTATAATATATATTCCTTTGTTGTTTATATAACTACATTTTGTCTTAATTTTTTCTGTTACATTATAGACTGGAGAATTAAACGAGTATACAGAACGTTCAGAAATGCCCGCAGAGATTATGTGCATGGCTCTGGGTACAGTGCCTGATGGAGAGCAACGTTCTTGGTTCTTGGCTGTGGGACTTGCAGATAATACTGTACGCATACTATCATTGGATCCAAATAACTGTTTATCGCCATGCTCAATGCAAGCATTACCCTCACCAGCTGAATCATTGTGTCTGGTAGAGATGGGTCATACAGAAAGTACAGTGAATACTGGTGGTGAAGAAGATGCACCTGCACAACGTATCAGTGGCAGCAATAAGGGTACAATCTATCTAAATATTGGTTTAAGCAATGGTGTCTTGTTACGTACTGTACTGGATCCTGTTTCTGGTGATTTGGCGGATACACGTACACGTTATTTGGGCTCACGTCCAGTTAAATTGTTCCGTATTAAGATGCAAGGATCTGAAGCAGTATTAGCCATGTCCAGTCGCACTTGGTTATCATATTATCATCAGAATCGTTTCCATCTAACGCCATTATCTTATGAAACACTTGAGTTTGCTTCCGGCTTTTCAAGCGAACAGTGTAGCGAGGGTATTGTTGCCATTTCAACCAATACATTGCGTATCTTGGCACTAGAGAAATTGGGTGCTGTCTTTAATCAAGTAGCTTTTCCATTACAATATACGCCACGTACTTTTGTTATACATCCGGATACGGGTCGTATGCTTATTGCTGAAACGGATCATAATGCATACACAGAGGAAACAAAGAATGCGCGCAAAGGGCAAATGGCTGAAGAAATGCGTAATGCTGCTGGTGGCGATGAAGAGCGTGAGCTTGCCAAAGAAATGGCCAATGCATTCATTAATGAGGTGCTACCCGAAGAGATATTCTCTGCACCCAAAGCTGGACTTGGTCTGTGGGCATCGCAGATACGTTGCCTAGATGCATTACATGGCCAGACTATGTTTAGTGTGCCGCTAACACAGAATGAGGCTATTATGTCCATGGCTCTGATGAAGTTTACCCTAGCAGCAGCATTCTAAATAAGGTAAGCCGATGATATGTGTTTTTAAAGCCTGAACCACTGCTCTGCAGTTTGAACCGATTGTTTGTTGTAAACTCCATTTCGATCGATTGTAATTTTTAAGCGGGGAAACTGATGTAATCAAACTATACGTCATTTAAAATGGAGGTTGCCATGTCCTATCCAACGATATGCAGCGTTGCCAGATACGATTCCATGTGACTCTTCACAAGCGAAGCGCGAAATTTGAATGCAAAAACCGGTATGTCATTAAATCTTTTGGTTTTTATCAGTTATAATAAGTTTACACTAATCAAAGTATATTTCATAGGTGTCCCAAGGTAAGTGCTATATCATCAGGTTTATGTTTCTATTGACTAGATCTAAAATATATAATGTACCTCGCCCTCACCGCTTTAAACAACTACATATCATCGGCTTACCTTATTTAGAATGCATAACGTGTACGTATATCCTCGAGTTTCTTGCAGATTTGATTTGGTGTACGAAACATATCACCAGCAATACTCTTCTGTTTGACTGCATCAATGGATAAATACTGCTCGCATAGATCACCGTCAAGTACATTCTTTACTGGATAGAAGGAGCTGCGATAGCTAAGATGATCTCGACCGCATAAAGGTGGATTTTCATTACGCATATGCATCTCCAGATGTTGAAAGAAATCATAATCCTCCCGACTGGTGAATGGTACAAAAGCGCCAACAGTTCCACTTAATGTGGAATATATGAGCGCTTCAGAGCCACCAGGAATGAGTGTTGCCTTCTGCAGTGACATTATTATTTCGCCCACATGGAATGAGCAAATGTTTTCAGCCTTTTGTGATGCGCCCGATAAGAGACCACGATCCCATAAAGATTTGGTGCCAGTTGGATCTTCATCCACATCATCGGTAACCGAATGCGGCAATCGTTGTATACTTAAATTACCAAATTTATCAGCTATGGCAATTGTATCATAATCCAATAGAGTTGTGGCTGTCACCCAACGTGGATGCGTATCATCAGCAAATATGATTAATTGATTCTCAGCGCGTCGATAACGTAGAAAGAATACTGATTCCTGTACATCCGATACATAGATACGATGTCCCATCGCATGTATATTAACTATTTGATAGGGAATGTGTTTGTTCTCGCACTTGCGTAGCATCTTCTTTTTGCCTAGATCATAGACGCGTAGCATACGACCACAGCCGGCCAGTAGGCGACCCTGAAAGCCGCATAAAGCACCAGGTATCTCATCAATCTCAGTGCGATGCTGAAATTCCAAGGATGAGCAAGTTGGATCAACTTTATAGATATCAATGCAGCCGCCCTGTGATATGCGTGGATTCAATTGCAAATCCTTAGCAATGCCCACTGCCAAATAGTAGCGACCATCTGCTGCTAGGGTAAACTTCATCAGAGCCATGGACATAATAGCCTCATTCTGTGTTAGCGGCACACTAAACATAGTCTGGCCATGTAATGCATCTAGGCAACGTATCTGCGATGCCCACAGACCAAGTCCAGCTTTGGGTGCAGAGAATATCTCTTCGGGTAGCACCTCATTAATGAATGCATTGGCCATTTCTTTGGCAAGCTCACGCTCTTCATCGCCACCAGCAGCATTACGCATTTCTTCAGCCATTTGCCCTTTGCGCGCATTCTTTGTTTCCTCTGTGTATGCATTATGATCCGTTTCAGCAATAAGCATACGACCCGTATCCGGATGTATAACAAAAGTACGTGGCGTATATTGTAATGGAAAAGCTACTTGATTAAAGACAGCACCCAATTTCTCTAGTGCCAAGATACGCAATGTATTGGTTGAAATGGCAACAATACCCTCGCTACACTGTTCGCTTGAAAAGCCGGAAGCAAACTCAAGTGTTTCATAAGATAATGGCGTTAGATGGAAACGATTCTGATGATAATATGATAACCAAGTGCGACTGGACATGGCTAATACTGCTTCAGATCCTTGCATCTTAATACGGAACAATTTAACTGGACGTGAGCCCAAATAACGTGTACGTGTATCCGCCAAATCACCAGAAACAGGATCCAGTACAGTACGTAACAAGACACCATTGCTTAAACCAATATTTAGATAGATTGTACCCTTATTGCTGCCACTGATACGTTGTGCAGGTGCATCTTCTTCACCACCAGTATTCACTGTACTTTCTGTATGACCCATCTCTACCAGACACAATGATTCAGCTGGTGAGGGTAATGCTTGCATTGAGCATGGCGATAAACAGTTATTTGGATCCAATGATAGTATGCGTACAGTATTATCTGCAAGTCCCACAGCCAAGAACCAAGAACGTTGCTCTCCATCAGGCACTGTACCCAGAGCCATGCACATAATCTCTGCGGGCATTTCTGAACGTTCTGTATACTCGTTTAATTCTCCAGTCTATAATGTAACAGAAAAAATTAAGACAAAATGTAGTTATATAAACAACAAAGGAATATATATTATAAAATTGAAATTAATTTGGAGAGAGAGAGAGAGAGAGCTCAGCACTGCAGGACACAAAGTGTCTCAACATGATTGTTCTTTTCGTGTTTTTGTCATCAGAGCAAAATGAATGAATGAATGAATGAATGAATGAATAATTTTATAAATTTATACTAGAAACTTACTGGATCCATTTCAAAGTAAACCAATTCTCGTCCAGAAAGCGTTATAACAACTTGACGTTGATTAACAGCGCATTTGGTAATAGATTTCTTGCCCGGTGCCTTCCATTCATTCACACGCTTATCAGAGCGTATATGACGTATACCATCTGGATAAACTTGTACCAATGCATCATCACCCAATGCAGCACAGCATAATGTTGGTGTTGTACCCAAGAAGCCACTATCTGTTACTTCCTCAACGGTTTCACCAATGCTTAAAACCAAAGTGGCATTCACGAATGATACAATGATATAGGCATCAAATTCATCTAAAAATATGAAGCATAAACACAAACATTTTTCTCATCAATAAAAAAAATGTGCTTAAAAATAATATTTTTCTTGCATTTAGCATTTTGTTAAAGACATTGAATAATCAGTGTATCAATTTGTAATCAATGAAATAAAATTCAGCTGAAACACGGTTGATATATAATCGCATCATGTTCAATGTTCTTATGGGATATACATATATACATATATATATATATATATATATATATATATACCCACACACTCACACATACATACATATATATATATATAAATATTAAGTATATACGATATATGATATGCAATATACTCGATGAAATATATTTGTAGTATCTGTTGACTTTAGAGCTGCAGTAATGTTGCCTTACCTATCGCTTCACACAAGACAAATATAATTAAAAAATATTATATATATGAGTCCTGTTGGATAACTCTGTATATATATATATATATATATTTTATATCTGTTCGATAGTCACACACAACAAACTGTTGACACACGTCAGTGTTTAGTTTAAGCGCCTGAAATAAGAGAGAACTGGTGGTTGATAACTTGTGGCTTTTGGGTTGCACGTGATTTATTTTAGTTATGTTTTATATATATATTTTGTATATATATAATATACATACATACATACATACATACATGTAGTGTAGGATTTTTATTACTATTTGTAAATCCTTTTATATATATATATATGTATATGTATATATATATATATACATTTGTTTATCATATTGTTTTCTTGTATCGTAAAGTATTATCTATATCATCAATGCACCAGTTGAATTATTAGATATATATATATATATATATATTATTTTTGTTTTTTCATAGCTAGCAAATTTATTGACTTAACCTATTGCTAATTAAGCCAAGTGATAAAAAGCCATGTTTGTTTGGACTCACCATCAACACGTTTTTTGACAGTCCATACAGCATTTGGATTACCCGGCAGCTCTGAGACAGCCATCTCTGATACTTCAAGACCATGACGTAATACACGTAAAGTAGAACGTGGACCACGACCACAAAGTACATATAATTGTGGTGTATCCTCATTTGCCAAATCAGCTACTTGTGAGGTAATAATTGGTGCAAATGATGGTAGTTCATCGACCATAACGAGATTCTTTAATGCACGCGGAGCAAAGAAGAAAGTTTCTCCTTCCTCAAGCGGCATAGCAGAGCTAAACTCAGGCTCATCATCATCATCACCCAAATGTGCAATTTGATATAAAAAGCTAATGGAACAAAGAAAACAATAACAAATATAAAATATTTGTAATATTTGTTTAAATAGTTATTGTTATACATTAATAAACTTACTGGTTGCCAAATTCGCTAGCCACAAAGAGAAAACCAGTTTTTAGTACACACATTGCGGTTGCAGGTGGTACTGTATCAAAGTATTTAAGCTTAATCTCAGAAACAACATCATCATCTGTTTCTAGGGTTATTTTAAATATATCACCCTGTTCGGTTTGTAAGAGAAAGAAGTACATGCTTTTGGTGCGATGAGTTGCTGAACATATAAAGATCATGCCACGCTCTGGATCATCCAAATCATTACGACGACGTGGTATGGGACAGCGTATATCATGCTGATCACCCAAATTCTTATAAGTTAAATAATTTTCAGAACAAATGAGTACACCCGAAGGTCCATCATTACCACCAGGAACAGATACCAAGAAGTTAGCATGCTCTTCCAATGGTTCCGAATATTTACGAACCACATGATTCAAGCCCAAATCCAATTCGTAAAATGTCAACGTTTGCTGTGTACGTTGCGCTGCATCACCTAAAAATATAAAATATTTATATATATATTTTATTAATTTGTTCAAATGTTTCCAATAAAACGAAGTAACATTTTATATATCTTTTTTGTTTTTTTTCTTTTTTTCTCAAGTCATTGAAGTACAGTTTTGACAATGGGCTTAGCACGTGTTCAACTATCTCGCTCTAATTTGTGCAGCTACACAAATAGCGAGACTGCTGTCTCGTTTTCTCTTACATGTAATACTACCTCAGACTTTTATTACATGAACTTCTTCTTAGATTTTATATTTTCAACTAAATTTTTCAATTTTAAAAAGATGTGGGCCACAAATCAGTGAAGTATTACTAGGTTATTACAGTAATACCAATGGTTCAGTGGTCACATTTATCTAGCGCTTAGTACAGCCAGTGTCAATAGATTAAGACAAATAGTCACTGAGAATTAAAGCGCCAATAGTCTGAGATAGGGGTGTATAGGGTGTATAGGTTGTATAGGTTGCTGGGATATTCTCTTACCTGTTGGATCTAAATCTGCTTCTTCGTAATCGATTTCCAGACATGCAAACATGGGATTATCAAAGCCAACATCTACGCCAACCATATGATAAGTTAGGGTATTCGATTTGTGTGCTTCCAATGGTGAGGATATTGTTAAACGTGCCTGGGTATCGCGATTCATAATGTATGCCAATTTTTGCTTTTCAACGGCACCAATCATAACCGCACGTCCCTTGGGATCAATAGCAAAATATTGACCTGGCACGATACGACGACAACCAGACTTTCCAAAGGTCTCTTGGTGTACTTTCTCTAGAGAATTTTTAGCTGGATTGTACTCCAGAATGACAATTCTACCAGAGTCAGAGCCCACAACGATGTAATCTATAAAAAGAAGACAATTACAAATTTAGGGTTAGAATTTTATTTCAATAAAAAAAAATAAAATTTTAGGTTAAAGGTATGCCATAAAACGATTATCAATTTATTTTTATGAAATTAGATTTTCTTGTAACTCGAAGTTTCAATTCACCACACCATATGATTAGAGGTTATGGCAAATGCGACGCCAAGTTAACTTAATCTCGCACTTAGACACGTTTAATAAGGTCTAACTGAGTACAACCAGTAAAATAATTGCCTCAATTGGGATTTGTGCGCTCAAAAATTTTATATTTATTTGTTATAAAACTTTTATATAAATTACACCTACCTTTAGTACCGCCTGTCAGACGAAATGCCATCAGTGCACGTATGCATCCAAATATTTCCGTTGACATTAGCGTATGAACTTTACCGGTATTTGGATCGGGGCGAAGCAGTTCTAAAGATTTGCCACGTGACAAAAGCACCTCCTGCTGTTTGCCACCCGAAAAGTTACCATGCACCGCGTGGGTAACACCGGTGCTCTTTTGGAGCGTCAAACTATATAAATACATGTTTTAATTCGCGCTAAACGTCAAGTCAACACAAATTGAGCTGTAGGAAGAAAAAAAGAAGTTGAGGTTAGGGACGTTCTATACTCTGCGAGAAAGCAACGTGCTTAATATAAATTGTTTATTATAAATTTATGTACTACTTTAAAAAAACCAAGGCCACAGTAATGATAGTCGTGTCGCCTAACGATGCATAGTAAGCAGCATTTTATATTTTTAATATTGCACGCTTCAAATGCGACCAAAGCACAGACATTTCTGATTTTCTGGAGATACTTCGTGCATAAATAGTCACAATATAATTTAATTTAACTAGTAAAACATTTATCTAATTACCTTTTGCAAAGTTATTTAATGAATTTACACATTTTAACAATGATGCGTTCGGATAAAGAAACTACAACCAATTACTTTTTCAACTATTATGTTAGCGTCATTTTGACTGCTGCCGCTTGGCTTGGCCGGTGTAGAAAAAGTGGATGAAAGACGCGTTTGACATTTGACAGCTAAAAATGTAGAGTTGCTTTTGAAAACCTATCAGAATATTTGTTTTCGATAAATTGACTTAGAAGCTTTTAAATATTATTCAAAAATATACAAAAGTGAAAAAAAACTGCTTTACAGTTATGGAAGTTGAAAACAGTCTTTATAATAATGCTAGAGATAAAATCAAACTAGACGAAAAACTTAAAAAAGGCACTATTTGAGTTTAAATCAGAGAACTGCAAGGGTGTCACATTATGCCACCATATTCATACCCATTTAAATTTGTGTCCCTGTGCTAGTCACACCCTGCTAAGCTAAGCAAAGACACAAACCCATCAAACATTTTGCGGTGCTCCTCACACCATGCTAAGCTAAGCAAAGACACAAACCCATCAAAAATTTTGCGGTGCTCCTCACACCATGCTACGCTAAGCAAAGACACAACCCCATCAAACATTTTGCGGTGCTCCTCACACCATGCTAAGCTAAGCAAAGACACAAACCCATCAAAAATGTTGTGCGTGCTATGGGTGGCCGTATTTTCAAGCTCTTGATCTATATGTATATATGTATATGTATTTATATATATATATATATACATATTTATGTACATACATTCATAGCTCGTCTACTATAGCACAGAATGTACTATGTGTGTACGTATACAAAAACATATATACATACATCAGATTCTTTCCATTCACGCTTTGTCTTTTATAATACAACAAAAAAAAATCAAAGCACGCAAAAAACGTGTCCAAAACAGTATACTAACAAATACATAGCCATTCACACAGGCATAGGTTCACATCGCATACACTTTAAGTCTGAGTATAACCAGTATAACCCAGTCAACAATTATTTGGAATTTTGATGCGTAGATGCAAATTGTGTAGTACAATGTTTGTATTAATTGTAGACTGAGTAAGATGATATCGTAGATGTTATCAGTAAATAAACATTAATATTGTTTCGTGTGTGCTGCTTTTAGCAAATTCTTTAACAGTTTTTGTTTAGATTGTTGCTTCGTTTGTTTGCTGTGCACGTGTTTCGTTTGTTTCTCACAGACAAGCTTTAAAAGGCAAAGACTTGCCGGCATGCTAACTCTTTTACGCGCTCTCTTTTTAGATATTTTATACTCTTCTTGTTTCTTTCAATCTTGTTTCTGGTTAGGCAGTCAAACTTCATGAGTTCGCCACCAATGAAATCATTCAGCTTTTGCATTTTCATTGACGCGGCTGCATTTTAAAGTGTTAAAAAAATATTAAGTGAAACTTGAGTAAGTAAAGAACTGTTAAACGCTCAATTTGTTATTGTACTAAGCTCTTAAAGTTAATTACAACAAATTTGCTACTGCACATGTTTCAAGTAAGTTGTGTTTTTTTTGTTTTTCTGTTTTAAATCTTAGAAACGTGTTTGCGTTTGTGGGTTTGTGTGTTAGTATATGTGTGTAAAGCGTTCTCATGCTTATACTACTTGTTTATTGTGATATGATTCCCCTTGTAGCATGGAAAACGTGCGAGTCAGCATGTTCAAAGCTAACACGTGGTTGCTCCCCCTTTTCATTCTTGTATATTTTTTTTTTATTTTTTTTATAAATGCACCGACGCCATTTGCATTTACGTCAAGAATACACACATACTATATACTCACACATGTACACAGTTTTGGCGTAGACTACGTCAGCATCCGTTAGCCATTCTTTGCAAAAATAAATAAATAAAATAACAAAAATAACAAAAATAACAAAAATAACAATCAAAAACACACTTAGCAAACGATTTTAGCTTTAGCTTAAGTTCATTTAAATATAGAAACGCAAAACAATTTGTCAAATCTCAACGTTGGTATTTCGCAACATTAAGTACAGTTGTACAGTACCAAGAAAAAATAATCATAATAGCAATAGAAATTCATTTGCCACATGACGAGCCCCTTTAAAAAGTTGCAATTGGACCATTACCTAAGGTCAGCCTAAATAAATTAGCCATGCATATTTAATATGTTTTGAATGAAGCCCTCGTATTTGCATCAAAACAGCTGTGCATTAGAGAAAGGGAAAGAATGAGTGAAAGATAGAGAAAGCAAGAAACACAGAGAGAGTAAGAAAGAGAGAGAGAGAGAGAGAATGAGAAAAAAAGGATTGAGCGACCCAATAGTAGAACAACAATAACACTAAAAGCTTCTAGCGTCAGCATCTGTATGTGTATGTGTGTGTGTGTGTGTGTGCGTGTTTGATTGCGTATGTGTGATGAACTGCATAGCTTATGTACGCGCTCAGTACCAATTGCTCATTCGCTGCTGACGGCGCTGCGCTCGTCTCTTTTGGTTCTCAGTGCTATTGTATTGTGTTTAAATTTAATCAACTATCATAGACGCTAATAAATATATGATTCGTTAAAATATATTGTACTGCGAATTTGATGTGTACGCTCTTTTGCTCAATAAAATATTTGACCATCTGCCTATCGATACTAGTACTAGTAAATAAAAAATAACAAACAGTTCGTCAGTCGTGTATTACCGTTAGTACCTGGCAAGCTGCGTTAGCGCGTGTCGTGCTCAACACATTTTATTATTTTCAATAGTTGCCAATTTTACAGTATGCCAGATACGAAATGCACTGAAATCGAACAAAATGGTATGTATTTGTTATTGTGGTCAATTGTATTTTCATTTTATTTTTTGTTATTATTATTTTTCATTAAATATGCATTTCGTGCATTTTTTCTATGTCGTTTATGGCCATTTTACGGCTCTAACAAAATTATCTTCCTACACGAACAGCTGTTCGGCTTGTATCGTGCTAAAAGCTTTTGCACGCGCCTTTTTGCATGCTAGAATAATTTTTGTTTTTAACTACCTACATACACTTACATGAAGAGAGTGTAAGGCTCTATCAGGCAAAGCTTTTTGTAAGTGAGCATGCGAGCGACTAAAGAGATAAAACAGTGCTGCCAGACTGCATTAATGACAAAGGATCTTCTATAAGCAAGCATGAAACTACTTTCATTAATAACATATGAAAATATGATCTTTAAATTTTACCATTGATTTTATTGAATGTTTTTATGCCTATTTTAATCTTTAATCTCTCAACAGTAATTACTATTTTTATTTATTTACTTCAGTCTATAAAGATTTCGTATTAAACAAATAAAAATTATTATTAAAAGTATCTTTCCGATCTGGCTACAATACAACTTTCTGCCACTCACACAGGTTGCGACAGCAATACGTCAAAAAATCACATGGTTTTTTTTGGGGTGGCTTTGTAGCTGCTCTCTGGATTTCTCTATAGCTCTCTCTCTCTCTCTCCCTCTCTCATATACATTCACACATATTATATACATGCATATAAATTTATATGCAAGGCAAGCTTTTTCGCTGCTGCCTACGACAGATGTATGAATGAATATTTGGCGCGCGTGAATATACGAGAGAGCACCAACAAAAAAAGCTGCTGCTGCTGCTGCTGCTGGCGCTGTTGCTATCGACGTCGTTTAAATTACATGCACACAGTATGCTCTTTTACACATACGCGCGCTCTCTTTCTCTCTCTGTCGTTCATACAATATACCAACAGAGCAACACATACAGGCAAAGCCATACTCTCTCGCTCGCTCTCTCTCTCTCTCTCTCTCTTTGTCTATCTCCCCATAAACACATACACGTTGAGCGTATGCGGCGACGTCGCTGTCACTGTCGCTGTCACTGTCGCTGTCGCTGTCGCTGCTTTTGCAAAAAAATTTTTATAATAAAAACTTGTACTCGTAGATTGTGTGATGCCAGTACGTTCTGCTAATCCGATACGCGCTAGAAGTTTGATCCGAGACAATTTGGAGAAACAGGCTGGTTGTCTAAATCTAATACACTCCAGAATGCCAAACATTAAAGTGTTTTCGGGCACCTCGCATCCGGATTTGGCTCAGCGTATTGTCGATCGCCTTGGCATCGACTTGGGCAAGGTGGTCACCAAGAAGTTCAGCAATTTGGAAACATGGTAAGTTCTCAAAAAAAAAAAAAAAAAAAAAATCAAAAAAACAAAAAACAAAAAAAAAAATTCAAAAATCAAATTGTTAAATCAAAAAAAATATAACTAAAAAATTCAGTGCTAAATAAAAAATCAACAAATAATAAAAAAAAAATCAACATAGAAAAATGTGTAAATGTGTTAAAAAAAAAAAAGGAAAACAAAATATAAAACTAAACAAAAAAAATAAGTGTCTAAAAAAATATTCAAAATCATTTGTGTCCGCCTTCACGTTCAGATATTGTTAATCCTTGACATTCGATGAAGGTTGCTAAGCAGTGCGTGTGCCATGCGTTTCTCAGCCGATTACTGCTCCACATGCCTGTCAGCTTTCCTGCGGACATTCACACACACACGCACACACACACACACACACACACACACGCACTGACAACAGGCACAGAGAGAAATATTTCAAGTGTTTGAATGCATTTGCAATGTGGTCAAATTGGCATTATGTATTTTTTTTGATTGTTTTTGTTTTTGTTTTAGTGCAACAATTTTATGACTTTATATTATTTTAAAATAGTAATTATTTATTATTTTTTTTTTTTTTTTTTTTTAACAATTTCCTAATGTTTCTTAGTTTATATATTTGCCGTTGTTGTTATTTGTTATTTGTTTGTTGTTTGTTGTTTTTGTTTTTTTGTATTTTTATTGATTTAACAAGTGGACTGTACACCGTAGTCATTGGCTGGTTGGTAGGTTTGCTGGTCGCGGTCGCCGTGTGCTTGCTTCTTTGCCTTTTGTATATGTGTGATACACGCACACACACACACAGTGAGACAGAGAGACAGCAACGTACAGAGGCAGACAGACGCACACACAGACAGACACACACAGTCAGATCCATAAGCAAAGACACCGACACAACTACAGACCAACAAAACTCGCACTCACAAATACTAAAGCAAATCCGCTCTGGCAACACTGCCAATGTCGCGTGCAATTTGCCTGTGCCGACAGTGAAATTAAACAAAATACAAAAATACAAAAATACAAAAATACAAAAATATAAAAAAACAATAAGCAGAAGACAAAAAAAAAAAAAAAAAAATGTTAAAGCAAGCGACAAAAAAATAAAACAGAAAAGAAAGCAAAAAAAAAAAAAAAGCCACACAAACACAAAAATTTATTCTAAATTTTAATTAAATTAGCACATGTGCTTCGTTTTTGTTTTTGTTATTTTATTTTTTTTTTTTGTTTCTCTAGTCGCTATCGCTTGCGATTTGCCAAGCGGCTGCCTAGCTTCATAGTCAGCTTCACTCATACACATGCATAAGTAAAATACAAAATAGAAAATACAAAATACAAAAAAAAAACAGCTCAAGTCAGCTGCTGCAACAATAACAACAACAACAACAACAACAACAACAATATGAAGAAGAAGCAGAAGCGACAAAAAATAATAGTGTCTGTGGGCTGGCACCTTATCAGCGCTGACAATACATGCAAAGAGGCCTAAAAGAACTTTTATAAAAATTAAATAAACGTTGAAAGCAAAAAGAAAAATATTAATAATACATGCATGCACATGTATATACATGTATGTGTGGGATGTACAAAGGAAATTAGCAAACAATTAGTGTGTGTAAGGCAAGTGGCTGGCTAAAGAAGTGAGGCAAAGGCATGAAAATTAGAGGTTATAATATAAATAATGCGCGCTAAGCTTTTTTTTCTTTTCTTTTTGGACAAGATACGCGCTTTGCCAAATGAGAGTGGCAGTACAGTAAATATGTATGCACACGTATACAAATTATGCATGTATTTTGTTATGCTCACGCTCACGCTCACGCTTACGTTCACGCATACAAGCATACAAGCATACACGCATACACGCATCTTACGCACACATAAAGGTAAAAACTCCAAAACAGTAGAAGCACATGCAGACGCAAACAGTTTTTTTTTTTTTTTTTTTAGTAAAAGTAAACCACAACACGACACTGTCACGTTTTTTTCGGCATCCACACTGAGCGCGCCGAAAAGAGCACACTTAAGCAGAAGAGAGAGAGAGAGAGAGAGAAAAAGAGTGAAAGAGAACCGACGCAACAAACGACGCCCCCACATGTTCATGTTTTGCTGCGTCGCTTCGCTTTGCGCTCACGCGTTTTTCTGTTTTTTTCTCTCTCTCTCTCTCTCTCTTTCCTCTTTTCACCTCTGCCTTCTCTGTTCTAAACGATTTCTCTTGTCACAGAATCAAAGCGACCCCCACGTGTGTGCTAGCGAACGTAGACACAACAACACAAATTTTTATATAGTTTTTGTTGTTGTTGTTGTTGTTATTATTATTATTATTCAACTGCTTCTTCTTGTGCTTAATTTTTCTCGCTGTTTTTGTTGTTATTGTTATTGTTATTGTTGCTGTTAGTCTTGTTGAGCACTTGTCGGCTTGTTGTGGCTCTTTCTGGTTTTATTCTACTCTCAGTTAACTGGCAAAGCAACAGTGTAACTAATATGTTGACAGTTATTCATATTGTTCTCTCAATTTTATTTTATTTATTTTTACTTTTGTTGTTTTCTCGTGCACTTTGACTTGATTGGAGCGTGTTTTATATGCTGATGGGCAATGAATATTGTTATTGTTACTTATGTGTCTGAATATTGTGTCTATTAGTTCGTTCCATGACCCAAACTATCGAGCTATCAACCTATTAGGATTCGAAAATTTGACTTGAAGGGCGCTCAGCTTGATGATGTCATAAAATTTCATATTTTATTTCATATTAACACACACACACACACACACACACACACACATATATATATATATATATATATATATATACATTTACATATGCAAATGATTATCTTATGATTATATACTACTATTTCTACTACTATTATTATGGTTGATTAACATTTGTTAAATATTAAAAAAAACAAAAGCAAACAAAATTTACCTTAAATCAACTTTCAATTTTCATCAGAATATATATATATATATATATATATATATGTATATATATGTATATAACAAATGTATAAGAACTTGTGTCTGATCTAGTCTGGTTTAACCACAAAATGACCTTGGCTAAAGGCAACCCAAATCTAACCGCCAATGCAATTTCTCAATATTATATACTATATAATACCATAAACCAATTACCTACATAACTGATAATTATTGGCAGTCAACATGCGACAAATGACATTCGACAATCGACATTCGACAATCGATAATCGATAATCGACAATTGGAAACCGATAACCAATGACCATCAATGGTTAAAGGTTACAACACGCAATATTTAAACCCTATAGACAAATCCAAATGCAAAACAAAAATAAATGTCGATTACATTTACATTAGCAACAGTGACGTAGGCAAAAATAAAAGGTGGTGGGGGGGATTGGGGTGTTGTGGTAAGGTTATGCATTCAATAGCACGAGCAAAATATTTACAAGGTTATCTCTAAGGACCTAAACAAGACTTGAAAACAGCAACAACATCATGAACAACCCCTTCTCCTCCTCCTCCTCCTCCTCCTTCTCCCCTCATACCTATTATTTTGTAATTGAAAAGTTTGATCGATAACAAATTTGCGTGTTATGCATTATATTTATCGATTAAAATGTATGTTAGCTCCCAACTATGAAAATGGATGGATGGATGGGTTGATGGGGTTTATGGGCTACTTTCATCATAGCTATAGCTAAATGAAATTGGAGCAAAAGCTGTAAAGAGAGTGAATGCCTAGTGAGAGCCTACGCCAACTGATAACAGTTAGTATTAAATGCCCTATGGGGTGTTATTAAAGATTATAGATGCCAAGATATGATTACTAAGACTAGCAACTAAATATACTTGTCTCTGAGCGTGTTAAAGTGAGCCAAGCTATCGCTTATAGATTACACTATCAAATTAACACACACACACACACATTTATACACATATATACACAGATGCAAACATGTGTATAGAATGTATGTGTGTTAAATTGTTAGTTGTCTGGCAGAGAACAGCTAGTTAAAAATACATACATTAAAAAAAAAGCAAAATCAAAAGCAAAAAGAAAAAGTAAAAAAGCAAAAAAAAAGAAAATACATACAAATAAAAAACGTGAAATATAAACAAAAACAAAAACAAAAACAAAAACAAAAACAAAAACAAAAACAAAAACAATAGAGACAACCAGCTGCTGCTTATAGACAAAGATCAACCGGCAATAGTATAGCGTTATTGCGACAGCTGCAGGTGGCAGGTGGTAGGGGCAAGTGTTGGCATGGTACAGGGTGCGGCAGACGCTAATACCTGGCACACGGCCAATGTAAGAATCCAATTGCCGTTCCACGTTCAACCAAAAGCCAAAACCACCAGCCACCAGCCACCAGCTCATTCTCAACGTTCAACAGCTTTGTGCCTGCTTGGTGGCATTTTAAGCAATGCCAAAAGGCGAAAGTGTTTTCATTTTGTTGTCAGCTTTTTTTCCTTCCAAATTTGTTTTTTTTTTTCTTTTTAAATTAAAAAACTCAAAAAAAAAATGCATTCATTTCATGCATCGCCAAGTGAAACAGCAATTGTAAGGCAGAAGGCAGAAGGCAGGGCCTGTGCCTTTGCCTGTGCCTTTCGGGTTAGCTAATAAAATTTTCTTTGGCATTTATCAAAATGCGGCATATAACAATCTAGAGGGGTAGATCGAGGGGACGGGGGGAGAAGGGTTTGGGTCTTAGTGCTAGTGTGACTAAAAATATAAATTGATATAAGCGTACAATGCGGCGTATGTGTAATATTTCGTATACTTAACAAAAATAAATAAAAGAAATAACAGCTGATTTGCAGCTGATACGTTAAACTGAAATGATTATAGAACGGCGCCTATGTCCATTAAATAAACATAAGCGATCAATTATAAGGTGTGCAATTCTATATATGTGTCTGTGTGTGTGTGTGTGTGTAGGTTTTGTTTAATGTTATGTTAGAAACAAAAAGTCAAGTTTATCAATCGATAAACACAACGTTCGATACTCTATGCTCTTGTGTTGTGCTGTATAAGGCATCGTAATTCAATTAACCTTCAATGGCAATGACCAAATGTATGTGTGTATATGTGTGTGTATGTGTGTGTGTGTGTGGAATGTAAACAATAAAATAAAGAGACAAATAACATACTCAAGTTATACATATGATATATGACTTTAAGTGAGTTTCGTTTAACATTCTTATAGATTCTCAAATAAAAGTATATTTTTTATGGGTTTTGAGTTAAGGCGAGACGTGAAATTTAAGCTTAGTTTTAGATTTTCCTGTAAACAATATTGATATTTGTTTAAAAATGTTTACATACATGGAAGGAAATATAAAATATATATATTATATATATATATAGATATCTAAACAAATATGAATACATATATAACTTTAATGTAAACTTTTTATAATCTTTTATTCATATATATATATAGCGTTGAAATTGGAGAATCAGTACGTGGGGAAGATGTTTATATTGTACAATCCGGTTCCGGGGAAATCAATGATAATTTAATGGAGCTACTGATTATGATAAATGCATGCAAAATTGCATCAGCATCTCGCGTTACAGCTGTGATTCCTTGCTTTCCATATGCCCGCCAAGACAAAAAAGATAAGGTAAGTTTGCCTAATATACATAACATACTCCCTCTCTTTCTCTCTCTCTCTCTCTCTCGCGCTCTCTCTCTCTCTCGCTCTCTCTCTTTTCTTTCTTTTTTTCTCCCTTACTATTTTCTCAATCTCTCTCTTTCTCTCTCTCTCACTCTATCTCTTTCTATATATATATATATATATATATATACACCGTTTAACTTTATGCATAACTCCTATAAAATATACACACAATCTTCAGCATTATGAAACAAAAAAAAAAAATAAAAAAAACAAAGAAAATCTATTTCTCTATCACAGTTTATATAAGAATAATTATAATTATAATTATAACTATTACTATTACTATTATTATTATTGTTACTTTTTTTTTTTTTAAGTTGTTATTGACAGTAAAGCATATAACTGTCACCTGTTAATAACCCCCATACTTATACCTATATATATATATATATATAATATATATATATATATATATATCTTTGTTATTTTCTACATTTCCTTTTGCATTTTGTATGAAAAATTTAATGAACAAATTTCGTTTGCTTTTGTTAAACAATTGTTATTATTTATTTATTTTTTTTGTTTTGTTGCAATAAAGCCTTTACAACGTGCTCTCAAAATTGGAAAACCAATTACAGAAAAATGTGGAAAATTTTTGAAAATGTATATAAAAAATAACAAACAAAAGAAAATGTTAAGGAAAATTTGCTAATAATTATATTTGTATTATATATCATTATATATATATAAATAAAAATATTTAAATCTCTTTATCTACTTATATATTTAATTCTCTCTCTCTCTTTATATATATATATATATATATATATATATATATATAAATCTATATGTAACACTATCTCTATCTCTTTCTGTCAACATACAATCTATATATCTATCTACTCTACTCTCTAGTTGCCGGGCAGTGAGGAAAAACAGGATAGCAAGAAACTTGCCAAGAAAAACTTCGATTGGAAATTTAGGGTATTTACTTTCTACAACATAGAACCAAAAACAAACAAACAAGCAAACAAACAAACAAAACAACAAACAAACTAAGCAACATCTTTTTTAACAACAACAACAACAACTACATAAAAAAACTTACACTTCATTTATATAAAACATAAATTTTCATTTTGTTTTGTACATTTTCTTTATTTAAATGAATGGGAACTATTCAATTTCAATTTTCAATTTATTAAGGGCAATTTTCCATACCATTCAAAATTTATTTCAAAAACTTTTTAGTCTATTTTTTTTTTTTACCAAAAGACAAAAAAAAACGATTAAAACGAAAAAAGAAAAACAGAAAACTTTTTTTTTAAATACTCTCTAGGTTTCTTGGGTACTAATTTTAACTACTTACTTACTAGTAATTTTAAGTCAATAACTACTAAACTCATACAGTTGGTCTACGTGTCGAAAAAATGCTCAAATTGCTTTAAAAAATTTTAAAATTTTAGCACAACTATTCAAAAGTCTTGGCTTTATGGTGTTTTATGTTGCATGTTGCAAACTAATTTAAGAAAAGGTCTAAAAATATATTCAGAAACAAAGGCAATGAAAAGCGCTAAAAAATCCATATATATATATATATACATATATATGTATATAAACTTTATATATATATATATATATATATATATATATATAATTATATAATAATACATATAAAATATTATTATTATTAATTTTAGGTAAATTAAAATTAAAATAATTTAAAAATATTTAAAAAAAATAAATTTCAACAAAAATTCCACATTTTTTTTACACGTTTCCTGTTGGCGCTTCATTGCAACAAAATTTAATGATCTAAAGCGAATTATTAACAAGATATATATTTATATATATATACATATATATATTTATTTATATATATGTACATATATATATATATATATATACATTTATATATATTAATATTGTCTGTATTGCTGCACGTATTTGTTATGCCGTCTTGATACACGTATTGTTTATATATTATATAATATTTAATACATATATATATATATATTTATATATAAGTATATATATTTAGTATTATATTATATTATTTTTATTTATATTATTTTTTTTTTTTTGTGTGGTTTTGGTGCATCTTTCCACACATTTTCCCAACATGCGCGCAACAAGCTCCAATACTTTTCTTGATAAGCAACAAAAAGCAAAAACCTTTTTGGGGTCTTGGCAACAGTTGATTATATTCTTACTATATATATTTATATATATGCATATAAATATACTTAAATTAAATATGTTTTTCAATACAATTTTCTATATTGATAACCCATTATATATATTTATATATATATATATATATATATATATATATATTTCTGACGTCGTTCGACCCCCACAACGTAAACGTTTTATCTGTTTTCGGAATCGAAATCTGTTTTTGAACCCGGCGGGTCACATAAATATTTTGCTTTCATAATAACTGATTAATTTATATATATACATTTATATATTAATATATGTAAGTGGAAGAAGCAGCAAACTTTAATCTATATAAATTTAATATATTTTTTTATGTATACATTTACATAGAAAAAGTGCATTACATTGAACCCAAAATGCGTCTGTTGTTTGCGTTGTAATCGTAATAAATAATGATGTGGGGATTATTGACAGATTAAATGTTAAATATTAATATATTATATATATATATATAAACATATATAATTTCATTTTTCCCTCGTTTATTATCAATATTCAAAATCGACAGTTCATTCAGCGAAAAACAAATGAAAATATGCACTTGATTTGATCTTCACAACATGCTGCATTGCAATCGACTTTATAGTTGATAAGACTTATTATAATCGCTACAGAATTATATTACTCAATGGATATAATCAGCTCTAACCAGATCAACCTAGTTTTATAAGTTGATAAGTTGTTATTCCTAATGAATTTTTGTAAAGGAACTAAAAATGTTGCAAGCTTCTTAAGGGAAGAGTTTTCATATCTCAAGAATCGTTATATATGTATATGTATATATGTTCAATTCAGTTTTGTATTGGTATCAAGTTTAGAAGCACGTATATAGGTATATATATATATATATATATAGATTTATATATATATATCACTAGCGATCCATCAGCATTTTCCAGTAACAAAATCTTTTATGAATTTATTCAGTTTCTTGCAACATTTTCTTTTTTTTTCTGCCTTTTACATACACACACCGATTGCATTTTTTTCTGAGACACACACACACACCTACACCTATATCATACCCTCTTATGCTTTTTCTTTCTTTTTCTTAAATTTTCTTATCCATTTCTGTTTGTATATGTAGCGTATGTATTAAAACAAAAACAAACAACATTTTTCTCTCAACGTTTCGTTCTTTTTCTTATATTTTCTTCCTTTTTTTTCTTTTCTTTTTCTTTTATTTCTACTTATAAACAATGTATTATACATATATATATTTATATACATATATATATTTTATACATATATATATATATATATATTTATATATATGTGTGTCTGTAACAACCCAAAAAAAATCTTGTAGGAGTTTTCGCCCAGGCAATATACTGTGAGTAGTGTTTGCGTCTCTCTCTCTCTCTCCCTTTTTCTCTCTCACTCTTATGCTCTTTTTTGTTACCTTTGCCGGGTCTAATAGCTAATTATATATAAATATATATATATATATATATATATATATATATATAAAATATGAATTTAATACAAAGTTCTTTTCCCCCTCCAAAAACAAAACAATTTTTTACACAATGTTTATTGTTAAATTTTAAATCGAATTCCTATGTTTTCTTGGTTGCTTTCTTATGGTTTTTCTTTATTTTTTTTTTTAAATTGGCTTTTTTTAGTAATTTTTTTTTTAACTTCAAAAAAAGTCTCTTTAAATTTCAAGTTTTTCTTGCATGAAATTGTTGTTGCATTCAATCAATCAACTAACTAAAATTGGGTTTTTATAGCGTTGGGCACACACTTGCACACTCTGTCTGTCTCTTTCTGTCTTTCTCTCTCTCTTTCTTTCTCTATCTGACTCACACTCTCATACACACATACTTTCTTTGTCTCTTACAATCTTTTTGGCATCTTTCTCTTGCTCCGATTTGGGAATTTTTATGATACTCATCGATCATTACATTAAATTCTCTCTATCTCACTCTATCTATCTCTCTCTTTCTCTTTCTCTCCCCAACTATCTTTCTTTTTCTATCTCTATTTTTTTCTTTCTGTCTCTCCCTTTCTCTTCTTTCAGCAATTGCACATTGTTGTCCTGTTATTCCTTGTGTTTACCGCAGAATCTTTTTATTTCCTTATTTTTTTTTGTTTTTTCCTATTTTTATGATATATATTTCTATATATATAAATATATATATATATTGATATGATATGATATGATATGATATGATATGATATGACATGATATACTTATTGGAACCTTATTATAACAACTGTTGTACTGTGTCAGTGTATGCGTATGCGTGTCTATGTATATGTCTGTGTGTGTCCTTAATTAGTATTATTAATTTCCATTAATCTATTATTATCCATGTTTAAACACACATTTTATATTAATAATAATAATAATAATACTTTGGCTAGGCTATAAGATATATCTATATATCTTTTTATATATATGTACCTTATATATTTATATATATATATATATATGTATATGTAAATGTATTTGTATATATATATACATAAGATCACAATTACTAACTACGCTAATGTTAACTTTTATTTTGTATATTTTCTACGCTGGCCCATGCACAGAGCCGTGCGCCAATCTCGGCGAAATTGGTCGCTAATATGTTATCAGTAGCCGGTGCGGATCATATCATAACAATGGATCTACATGCCTCACAGATTCAGGTAAGTTTTAATCAGATATAATATATATATATATGTGTGTATATTATATATACGATACATATAACAAATATACCCCATAGAGATATAATTTTATCAGTCAAAAGACTTTAAAAGTCATTTACGATAAGGCATAAAAAAATCAAAAAAAAGCCTAACTTGATTTTATTTTTATATTTTCTTTTTTTATTATTTTTTATAATTACTTTTTTGAAAAGTTATCGAGTAGATTATTTTTGTGCATTTTGTACTTTATGTATATACATTTTGCATTATTTTATAAACTTTGTTTGTTTTATTTATTTTAAAATATATTTTTTGTTATATTTGTTAAACTTTTTTGAATTTAATTTTATATTTTAATCTATACATATTGTTTATTATAAATATTTTATATATTGATATTTCTTTTTTTTTTTACATAGTTTTAATATTTTATTCTATCTTTTATATTTTTTTTTCTATTCAAAAGTTTTAATTATTTTTCCGTTTGGACTGGTTCTTTTATTATAAATATTTTTGCTTTAATGTTTTGTTTAATAAATAAATATTTATATAGTTTGCATTTAGCCATTATAGTTTTAATTATTATTTTTTATATTATTTTTATACTTTTTATATTATTTTATATTTTTTATATTGTTTTATATTTTTATTTTATACGTTTTTAATATATATTTTAATTATTTTTCTGTTTGGACTGGTTCTTTTATTATAAATATTTTTGCTTTAATGTTTTGTTTAATAAATAAATTAAAATTTCTTTCATTTTTATTTTTAAATATTTATATAGTTTGCATTTATCTATTATAATTTTAATTTTTATTTTTAACGTTTTTTAATATTTTTTTTATAATTTTTATATTATTTTATATTTTTTTAAATTATTTTATATTTTTTTAATATATTTTTTATACTTTTTTTTATATATTTTTATACATATTTTTTTAATAAATATTTTATATATTTTTTTATATTAGTTTCTTGGTTTAATTTTTGAATATATTTTTCAAAATTATTTACTTTTGCCTATATTTTTTTTAAAATAATAGATAACAATTTTTTTTGTATAATTTTAATATTTTGTTAATTCTCTGTGAAGAGAAAGTTTAGTCAATTTACAGAAATATATAATGAAAAAAAAAAATAAATATTGAAATTGATTATTAATAATCTAGAAATAGTATTTAAGTAAAGCCAGTCCGTAGTAACTGTTTTAAATCCTACAAAGTCTTGATATTATAATTTCTAGAACATCTGGTACCTAAATCCTTATTGTTTCGTCTAAGTTCTACAAAATTCTTTGATTAGTTTGTTCCTTAAATTCTTGAAGTGTATTTGATTTATGTAATTCACATTGTTGCTTCAATTTTTGGTTAGTTTCCAATTGATGTGCTGTAATTGAACTTTGTAGGAGTATTATCTTATTTGTTACTTCATTAATATTATTAATAAGCTTGGCAATTTGATTGTCCTTTTCAATTAATAATCCTTCCAGATATATGACTCTATTATCAGTGTTAATATATTTGTCACGATTTCTTTGTTGAAAACATTTATTTTTATCATTATATCTATTTAATAAGAATTTTAGTTCCATATTACTTTGTGTTTTATTTAAATCTTTCGGTTTATAATCAAATGGATTATCCTTAATTAACGGATACGAAAATAATTTCCTCATACTATTACTATTCAATTTAGCATTCATTTCGTCATTTTCTAAATTCTTCCTTAATTTAACATTATATAGCTTATTCTTACACTCCATTGATTCCTTTCTATATGCATTCAAATTATATTCCTTATTCTTTAAATATTTATTATTCAGTTCCATATGCATCAAATGATTAAATACCAAACGTAATGCATTTCCATCACGTTTTGACAGCTTATCCATTATTGTATGTGATAAATTTAGTCCAGTTTTCTTTAAAACTCTCATATTAAAATTCTCCCAATTCAATAACCTCCGTTCATAACTCTCATGTGATGTATATGATTGCATATGTACCAGTTTTGGACAAATCTTTTTAAACATTTGAGCCATATTGAATGCGTCGGAATAATGCCTTATGCAACGATTATTAAATATAATATTTTTTTTGGCCAACCAAATATCCAAATTTTGCTGCTCATTTAGCAGAAGTTCATTCTGTTGCAGGCACATTTTTTTACACCTTTTGTATTAATTTTGTATGTATTTTATATATATATATATATATATATATATACATATATATGTACGCATTTAAATATATATATAAATATACATAAATATAAAGCATAAAATATATATAGTATAAGTTAAAGCTATAAAATTTTTAACTAATTTTATAAATATATGTTTGTATGACAGTTATCCAAAAAGTTACTAAAATCATAATCTATATTTATATACATATATATATATATATATATATATATATGTATATACTTTTCTATACACATGTATATATTCTAGGGTTTCTTTGATATACCAGTTGATAATCTCTATGCCGAGCCAGCAGTACTCAAATGGATTAAAGAGAACATTCCCGAATGGAAAAATTCGATTATTGTATCACCTGATGCTGGTGGCGCCAAGCGGTAAAATATAAAAAATATTTCGTATTTGAAGACTTCTTCTTCTTTTACATATATAAAACTAAATATATTATTTATATGTTTTATATTATAATTTTCTTCTTTTTTTTTTATTTTATTATAGTGTTACATCCATTGCTGATCGCCTAAATGTTGAGTTCGCTTTAATTCACAAGGAACGTAAGAAGGCAAATGAAGTTGCATCAATGGTCTTGGTTGGTGATGTTAAGGATAAGATAGCTATTTTGGTTGATGATATGGCTGATACATGCGGTACCATTGTGCATGCCGCCGATCGTCTGGTGGAGGCGGGCGCCACCAAGGTGGGTGGCTAGCCACGCAATATGGGCCTCCTTCATGCCCAACATAAGCTAATTATATCGATTTCCAGGTCTATGCCATACTGACGCACGGCATATTCTCTGGTCCGGCGATCTCACGCATTAACAATGCATGTTTCGAGGCTGTCGTTGTTACCAATACTATACCACAGGATGGGCATATGCGTGATTGTCCCAAGATTCAGGTAAATATATAATAAAAATCTGTATAAATCAATGTCTTCATTCATCATCATCACCTAAAAGAGAGATTCAACAATATCATACCGAGATATTTTTAACCTTAACTTCAAATACAAATATTAACCATAAAGAAAAACTAATGATCAAGCGAAGAGACCATTCAAAGAGAACAGAAAAGATAAAGTATACACACAAAACTAAGAATAGATTAAAATTAAAACAACCTGAAAGTTTGGATCGAAAGATGAATAAACAGATATCCAAAGTAAGAAACGAAGATGATAGTTAGAACCAAACCAGCAATAAAAAAGAATAGAATTAAAAAAATAAAAGAATAATAATAAAAGGAAGAAGTTCAGAAAATAAGACAAAGATGGAAATATAAGTAAAGATAAAGAAGCTCAAAATCAGAAGACAAATTAAAGCAACAAGATAGATTGAAAGACTAGTAAAAAAGAGAGAAAAAGATTTATACTAACACGTGGCATATGAGTAAGCTAGAGAGACTCAATAAGAGAGCTTTAAAGAGAGTAAATAAAATGGATCTTACAGATAGTCAGCATATAAATCTTAATATTGTTGTGCTTAGGATTATAAGTATATATGTATGTATATATAATGTATGCTGCGTAGATATCTTCTTTTATCAGATAGCTTTGATATATCCTTTTAATAAGATTTTGTACAGGTTGAAGTAAAACTGAGCCTCAACATAACCTAATTTACGCTCTTTATTCTTCTCTCGTACATTCTTCTAAAACACGTGCTTACATTTTGAACACATCTTTTTTTTCTCTCTCTCTCTCTCTCCATCTCTCGCCCTCTCTGTTAATTGTTGATTAACTTTTTAAAATCCCACTCACACTCACACTTATTCATACTCTCACTCTCTCTCTCTCTCGTTTTCTCAATTCTCCCTGTATCTCTCTCTCTCTCTCTCTCTCTCTTTCTTTTTCTTTTTCTCTCTCCCTCTGTCAAAATATTTTATGCAGTGCATCGATGTGTCGATGATGTTCGCCGAGGCCGTTAGACGTACACACAATGGCGAGAGTGTCTCGTATCTCTTCTCAAATGTTCCATATTAAATGTTAAATGCCATCAGCAACAACAACAACAACAACAACTGCAAGCAACAACAGCTGCTAAAAGCAACAACAATATCAGCGGCAAAAACAGCTGTGAATAGCAACAGCAACAGCAACAGCAGCAGCAGCAGCAACAGCTGCCATCGGGAGCAACAAGGATAAGGAAAAGCAGTTGATGAAATTTAAATTTCAAACATATTTTTTTTGCCATTTGCATCGTTATATAATTTTTTTTATTACCTATTAAATATGTAATTAAAACTCAAAAAAAAAAGAGACAAAAAATACCTAAAAAATACAACAAAAAAAAACCATAAACTATTTGTCATTATGTAATTAAAAAACAACAACACCACACAACAACAACAAACACAACAAGAATTGCACATATAAATGCCTTCATTTTGTATACAAAAAAAAAAAAAAAAAAAAATAAGAAAAAAAAACAACAAAAACAAAACAAAATTTTTATTTTTGGGATATTTTTTTTTTTATTATTTTTGAAACGATTCGAAATTTTCTTTTATTTTTCGGTTTAGTAAAAAAATTTGCAAAACTCTCAAAGAGGGGAAGAGAGAGTGAGAGACAGTTAGTTGTATAAATTACATAGTAAAAGTAAAATTTATATACACATACATACATACATGCATACATATAAATATATATACATATACATACACACACACACGAACACATATATATATATATATACAAACACGAATAAAAAATGATTGTAATTTTGCACAGTGCAACAACTTTTTTTGATTGATTCTTTTAGCGATAAGATTTTTTGATGATGATAAATAAATCTAAAAAAAATAATCTCCAAAATGTTTCAATCAAAAGCAAATGAAAAAAAAAACACTAAACATTTTAGTAAAACTAAGTAAATAAGCAGAAAAAGAAGAAGCAGACCACATTACTAACACAAAAAAAAAAGAGTTTATCTAAAACAAAAAACTAACACAACAAAAAACAAAAGAAAAAATCTACAGCAAAAAAACAAAAAAAAGTTAAAATAAAAAAAAAAAATGTTAAAATAAAAAAAAAAAGTTGAAATAAAAAAAAAATAATAAAAAATGTTTTAAGAAAACTGCAAAAATTAACAGCAGAACGTTGAAAAAAAAATGTGTCTAATTTTATGAAAACGGAAAATCTCTTGCCTTTTGCTCTAGAATCTGTTATACTATAGATGCTTATTCGATTTATAGCAGCAACAGCTGTTATACAGTTTTTATAGCAACTTCTTGAGCCTCAAGTTACAGTCCTATAAACCTAAATTCAGCGAATATATAGTGTAATATGTTCACATGTTTTTGGTATTAGATAAATATATTATGAAACTATAAGCCAGATATATATTATATATCATATATCATATATATATGTACAAAAATACTATATCTATTGGAAAATTAATAGCTTTGTTTTAGATACCCAAACCCGAATTGAACTGATTATGATATAAATGCGTCTAGTATTATATATAGCTTCTTATATAACACCATATCTTACAGTTATAGCCTAGTCACTGTATACACTATATAGTTATCAATTACCTTATTGTACCTAGTTTCTTAAGAACCGAAATAGAACTATGAACGTATATGCCATGGGGGAGCTTAGTCTAATTTCTCTAGTATAAGATATCGATATAGTATATATATATATATATATTATACACATTTGGTTTCTTATATATATATATATTGTATAAATTCTTTTCGTGTCATATATACCCGTATATTAATATATAAATCAGTTTGGGGTTTCATTTTCTGCAAAGTTATGGAAACTTTAGAGCCTTAGATATAGGTCTTATCTATATATATATATATATATATATATAACAGTATGCAGTATAACTATATACTTATAAATTTGTTAGTATATATTCGTGTATACACTTTAAAGTGATGCGGAAATAGTTAAAAATTGTGATAAAGTTCTATAAAAATGCGAAGAACAGATCTCAAGGACTTCTGAAGATATTGTGCAGTATTGTAAAGTAGTGCGGGGTACCTTATGGTCAGCCATGTAGCAATAGTCGTGGCAACAACTAGAGCTATTATTAAGCTAAGAAAATAAGAAAAACAGAATTTCCCCTGTGTTCCCTCTCTTATTCAAGTTCATTTTATACATTTGGAAATTTATTCAAGTGAATATTTTGTTTTTTTTACAGTTTTATTTTTGTAATTTTGAGTAGTTAATAGAGTTGGTTATAGTTAGAACTCTTCGTACTCCTCACCTTCCTCAACTTCGTCAATGTTTGAGCCAACCTCATTGAAATCACTTTCGAGCACAGCGATATTCTCACGTGCCTCAGTGAATTCACCCTCCTCCATGCCCTCACCCACATACCAATGGACAAAGGCACGTTTCTTATACATCAGATCAAATTTATAGGATAGGTTAGAGAAGGCCACCGATATGGCTGTTGTATTGGATAACATGCAGCAGGCACGTGACGATGGTCCAAGATCACCATCCTTCACATACGCAGGTCGCTCATAGTTTATGCCAATTTTAAAGCCCGTGGGACACCAGTCAACAAATTGTATATGACGTTTGGATTTGATAGCTGAAACGGCAGCATTAACATCCTTGGGTACAACATCACCACGATAGAGCATACAACAGGCCATATATTTTCCAGCTCGTGGATCACATTTGACCATCATGTTGGAGGACTCAAAACATGCATTTGTTAGGGATGTAATGGCATGTTGTTCATGTGCAGCATTATCAGCAGACATCAACGGTGCATACGCCACCAATGGAAAGTGTATACGTGGAAAGGGTACCAGATTGGTTTGGAACTCATTTAAATCCACATTCATTGAGCCACTGAAACGTAGTGAAGCTGTCGTCGAACTAACTATCTGAGCAATCAATCGATTTAAATTACGATATGCTGGTCTATCCACGCTCAGTTTATTGTTGCATATATCATAGATGGCTTCATTGTCCACCATGAAGACACAATCAGCATGTTCAATGGTTGAGTGTGTTGTTAGCAGTGCATTGTAGGGTTCTACAACGGCTGTGGATACCTTTGGAGACGGATAGACAGCAAAATCCAAACGACATTTCTTGCTAAAATCGCTTGAAAGACGCTCCATAAGTAAAGATGTAAAACCGGAACCAGTACCGCCACCCATTGAATGAAAGATAAGGAAACCTTGGAGGCCATCACATTGTTCGGCTATTTTTTGTACACGCGTTGTTACATTATCAATAACCTCCTTGCCAATGGAATAACGTCCGCGTGCAAAATTATTTGCTGCATCCT
The DNA here is from genome assembly GCA_037044455.1 of Zygothrica quintamaculata. Taxonomy (NCBI): domain Eukaryota; kingdom Metazoa; phylum Arthropoda; class Insecta; order Diptera; family Drosophilidae; genus Zygothrica; species Zygothrica quintamaculata. Next base: position 35,760 of record JBAMBS010001357.1, read on the forward strand.
CTTTGCCAGATATTAATTGTTCCGGATGATATAGATCTTTGGTGATACCAGTGCGTACACTATCGATTACAGACGGCTCCAAATCCACAAATATAGAACGTGGCACCTGTTTACCACTTCCAGTCTCTGTAAAAAATGTATGCGCATCATTGGCAGTGCCGCCCAGACCAACACTACCGCTGCTGCCGCTTTCCATTAGTTCAGCCTCTGACTTGCGGCTGCCATCCAGGTTGATACCATGCTCAAGTAGGTACAGCTCCCAGCAGGCATTGCCAATTTGAATGCCGCATTGGCCAATTTGAATTGAGATTACTTCACGCTTTAATATCGAACAAAAAATTTTTATTTTATTTTTCCAAAGTATTTTGTTTAAATTTAATTAAGCTGCTCACCATTTTTTTTTTCTTTTTTTTTGTTTTGAATATAAATTAAATAACGACAAGAAATTTAAATACAATTTAAAATATATTTAACAAAAAAATATTAAAAAAAAACTAAGAAGTCTCCCCAACAAATTTCCTGCACGATCACCATCCACGATGCAGTACAAAATGGCAGCTATATAGGGTTGATGAACATTTTAACTGGAAAACTGGATAAGTGCCGTTATGTGTTAAATGGCAAGCACAAAGCAAAGTGACAAAATATATTTTTAAGCACCAACAGAGTTGCATACGCGATCAATGCTGTGGAGTGAGACTTCACTAAAATCACTGCTGCAATTTTAAAAAGAGATTCTCTTAATTGGTTTAAAGCTTGACTAAACTCACTATTGCAATTTAAGAAGCAATTTACAGAATTGATTTGGAACTTGACTAAAGTCACTATTGCAACTTAAAGCGGGCTTTTAATTTAATTGAGCATTTTGTAGGCTTATTAAGAAATGCAATAAAAACTAACTAAAAATACATACGTATAAAATGTGCATAATATTATATATATATATACATATATGTACGTATATATATATCTGGGAATTTTGCAACAGAAACATATTCGTCTAAAATTGTGCGTTTATTCCTTGGTGATTCCTGTTGGTAATGCCACATCAAACACAATAGGTGCATTGTTGGGTAAGTAATTGATGTCACATGTAGAGGCATTTACATAAATAATGCGTCCATCACTGGTTATGCCATAGCCTTCGTGTACATGTCCAAAAACATGGTATTTGGGTCTAACACGTTGCTGCACTGTGCTTAGAAGTTCAACGCAGCCGGCACGTACACCGGAACAACAGAGATCACCATGACCAACGGGTGGTGTATGGGTTATAAGTATATCGATGCCAGGGGGTATTTGATCCCATTTATTTAGGCACGCTAGCCCACGCGGTACATTGAATGCCCAACGACAGAATTCTGGCTGCCAGGGTGATCCATATATGCGTAAACCCCATAATTCTAATAGATCATCCTCTAAATAAGTGCAATTGGTTAAGGCCTCGCGTATATTTGGTGTCTGCACCGCACTCTCCATACTCTCCTTATCATTGCCCAATGTTGGCAAATCATCGAGTATTGTCATACCCGTGTGCTTGGAGCTATAAATTAAAATGCAATTGGTATGAGGCAAAGGTTATGGAGTAAATAATGTATATAAAGCTTACCGCTCGCCATGGGCCTGTTTGCCTTTATTTTGAAATGGATGAGTGAATGTACGATCAAAGCTAAGCTCATGATTACCGGCTATCACAATCTTATGCTTATGCGGCAATGTACCTATCCAATTATTAAATTCGACAACCTCTTGCAATTGGCCGCATTTGGTAAAATCACCGGCATGTATAAAAATATCACCATCTGGTATATCAAATTTAATATATGGTGTCAATGAATGTGTATCCGACATGCATACAACACGAGCTTTATTTGGAGCTACCGTTGTCGTTGGCGGTTTCATCACCACCTTGATGACGCGCTGCGATTTGCTGATCTCATTCCATGCCGCTGTTGGATTGCTGGTTAGAGGATGCACGTCAATAGACACGGTTTCCATTCTTATACTAGCACAATAGTTATTAACTATATCAACATGATAGTCACTATCGTATATACGTGCAAAATATTTACTTTAAGCACTAAACACTTCAATTTGCCGATAAAAGATAACAAAATGCATGGCGTACATAGCAAATGTTATTAAACAGCTGCTAATTGACAGGGCTGTCAAGTTAACAAAAATGTAAAATTAGAAATGAATAAAAATAAGTAGTTATATGAAAACATATAGAAATATAAAAATAGTGACTTACATGATATTTCATAAATATATTTTTTACTGCTCAATAATATTGCATTGTCAATAACAATATCATTTGTATTGTGCATGTTAGTTTGTGACGTCGTCAGTGCTGCGAGCTGGCAGCATCACAATTAAGTGGCAACGCTGCATGCTAAACAAAAAACAGCTGTAAATATCTGCTGTTTGTCTGCTTCTTACCCAAGTCTTGTAAAAATTTTTCGTTCAGCCATTTTCTCTAATTTATTTACAATACGTTAATAATTGCATTTAATTGTGTTCATTGACCAAAAGTGCAAGTTTTCCTATACGCCGCAGCGCCCGGTTGGCGCTTGCAGTGTGTGCAAAGCTGAATTTATAAAAAAATAAACAAAGATGGCTGCAATGTCAATGTGGAATAGCCACTTCATGTAATTAACTCGTACGCAAGTGTTTTGACCAAAAGAAAAGCAGGCATGGAACAAACATTGGAACATCAGGCACAACCTGAGGCATTTATGGATGCTAACATTGGCGGTAATACTGGCATTGCAGGTGAGTTCTATTTTGGTGCAATTGAATTACCTCTGCCTGGGTGCAGCCCCCTTTTTACGTTATGAAAAAAAAAAAATGAGAAAAAAAAAATTGAAATTACCGCAGTCAACGTCTGCTGCTAATTGTTTACGCCCACCTATTAAGTGTGTGTTTTATCTGTTGTTCTTGTGTGTTCATTGTTTATACATGTTTGTGCTTGTATATGTGTGTGTGTGTGTATGTGTGTGTCTGTGTGAGAATGTTATGACCACCTGGCTTCCTTTCGTTAACCCGCTCCTCCCCATTTAGCTGTTTGCGTCGGCGCTTTTGCGTCTGTCGACTTTTGTCTGCTGTCTGTTTCCTCATTTCTTAAGTGATGATTCACTTTGATTGCGACTCCCTCAATAAGTCTGTATCAACATTTAATGGTGGCGTTCGCATTGAGTATACATATGTACATTTTGCATTTGACTCTCATCCAGTCAGTGTGTTGTTGTATATATATGTATGTATATGTTTGGCTATGTGTGTTAGTTTATGACCATTGTTCTTTGACTCTGGCATAATTTATTACTTTACTCTTTAGTTTGTGCGACGCAATTTTTAAATGCGCGTTGACATTAAGGGGCTGCTGCTATTTACCGTTTAAAATTTTCAAATTTACAGTTTTAAGATGAGCGCATGCTTAGCATAATACTTAAACAGCCCTGTAAAAGCTTTTCTGGTCGACCTCCTGTAGCTACAGTTAAGAGAAAGACACATGTACATTGAAAGAGAGTGACTGTATGAGAGAGAGAGAGAGAGACAAAAACTGAAATTGCAACCAAAATAACAACAATTCAGCTACTGTTGATCAACAATATGCTCATTCAAAGCTGCATTGACCTCGACCCAGTCATGAGTTTGCTTTTCCGCTCTCTTTCTCTTTCACTCAAAATTTTTATATATTTTTGTTTTTTTTTTGTTTTTTTTTGCGGCATCTTTCCGTTTTGCGTATTCATTCACAATCAAATGACAGAGAACGCGCGCAAAAAGCATAAACCTTGATAATGACATTCACAATAGAAAGAAACATCAGTAGTCAGTTTGGTCACAACCTCTGGCAGTTATCCAACGGATTTTCTGAGCTGGCGGTGGGGCATTCTGGCAAAAATTTTGAAAAAACACAAAACAACACAAATTTTGCTGTTCGCCAAAAAAAAAAGAAAAAAAAAAGAAAAAAGTGAACTCTGTACAAGACCTGAGTGCAATTGCATAAGTTTAGTTGTTGGCGATTTTCGTCTCGGTTTCGAGTTTTTGGGTTTTTGTTTTAGTCTCAGTTCAGTTCTAAAGCTCCAAAGCTTATTTTGTTTGCTAACGCGTCAGTTGTCAAGTTGCAGTGCGTTTTCAATATCTTTTATCCCTTTCCCCCATTTCGCTTGCTCTACTCTTTTCTCCTACTCTTACACTCTTACTCGTTCCGGTCGCGTGTTCGTCATCGCGTGTATTTGTTGTTTTTATTTGTTGTTTTTATTTTTATTTTTATTTATTTTTTTCTTTTTTGTTGCCAATTTCTGGCGCGTTGTTTACTGATTTATGTATGTGTATGGCGAGGGCGTGATGTAATTTGCAATAAAAGCAGTTAACTAACACTTAGAAAGAGATAGATAGACATAACGAGAAGAGTAGAGCTTAGTGTTTTAAAGAAAAAAAAAAAAAAAAGTGCTAATTCGAGCTTTCCTTACCTTCAGTTCGAGCCTTTTTCACAACCTTTACCGTTATTATATTATATTTTAGTGTATATTGTATAAGTATTTGTTTTAATTTTTCTATGGCTTCCACAGTTAATAATCAATTTAGTTGTTTATTGTTACAAAATTTTGCATTGTTTGCATGATTAGCAATGTTTTGTGAAAAAGGTAGGGGGGGAAAAAAATGGCAACAAAACAAATAAACACACAAAATATAAACAATAAATATTGCATATGTGTTTGTTTAGAAACGCTTTAAACAAATATACAATAAGCATTGATTTATATAATTGTTAAATGCATAAACAAAAGTCAAAAAGTCAAACAAAATTTTTCAACTTAAAAACTAAGAACGTTTCATAAATATAATACTACAATGTTATAAGACTTGAAGCTCTTAAGAGTGTGTCATATATATATTATATATCCTATATATATATATATACTATACACACACACACACACACACACACCCTTTTTAATATATAGTTCTAAATAGTAAATCACATGCTGCGTGTTGGTTTAATTTATGTTAATGTATCAAAATATTAGTGACAAAGTGCGACAAACTCAGCAGCAGCCACAGCGGCAGCAGCACAAACTTATAATGCTAATGATTGTGTTTTACAACAACGAAAATCAACACCAACACCAACACTAACACTAATACTAACACTAACACTAACACAAACAACAACAACAAGTACAACCTGCGCTGTCGTCGCTGTCTCCGCTGTCAACGTCACATGCTCAGCTGATTGAGTTGTTATTGTGTTGTGTGCGGCTTTTCCAATTCGCCGCTGGTAACAGCTGTTTGCCATTTATCTGTTTCTTATTCTCTCTCTCTCTCCCTTTATATATGTATAAAATATAATATATATATCTCTATATATATTTATATTCACATATAGTTCCTGCTCTCACTATTTACTCTCTTTGACACAGTCTTACATTCTGCTGCTACTCCCCTCTCCCCTCTCTAACCCTTTGTCATGTTGTTAATCATAATTTTAAATAGACAATTATCGTTTGTTTTGATTTTGTGCTTTCAATTTGCGAGCGCGCGCGAATTTACGCTCAAAATTCGACGTTATTTTCTACGCTTTTATTACGAGTTTTGCTTTACGCTAGCTATTTATTATTACTTATTTCTTGCACTTTGTTGCTATTGCTGTCTCTGCTGTCTCTGCTGTCGCTGCTGCTGCTGCTGCTGCTGCTGCCGCTGCTGCTGCTGCTGTTATTGCTGCTTGGAACTTTTGGCAGAGCGTCGCGCGCTTTTTCGCCGCAGTCGAAATTCGTCGTCGCCAGAGTTCGCCTCGCTTTTTTAAGCAATTTACGTTTTTCTACGTTTGCGTATTGAGAATATATATATAAAACGGTGTTTTTTTTCGGTTGTTATTATTGTTGTATTTTCTTTTAGAAACAAGCAAAATTGTGTTTTATATGTGATGTGAATATGAACATATATATATATATAAACATATACATATATTTATATTTATATATAATATAAATAAATACATTAAACTGCCTCGAAATTGTAATTTGACAACTGAAATTTTGTTGTCACCAACATTGTGTGTGTGTGTGTGTGTGTGTGTCTGTCGATTTCAAATTCAAAATGCTGAGCTCATTTTTGAGACGACTTAAAAAAAAAAAATAAATAAATTTATATAAATAAAAAGAAAACAAAAAACTGGCTAATTAGCATAAAAAAGCATTTTAAATACATACATCAAATCGTTTCTATGCCACTCAATAAAAAAAATAACGCTGTGAAAATTAAAAAAAAAAACAAAATAATACTTTATTTATTTATATTTTTGTCATATTTAAAGTAACAAATTTGAATGCAACGACCGGCTATTCATTTTTATTATTATTATTTTTTAAATGTAATTTTAGAAATTTTTCATTTTTAATTTTACTGTTTCATTCATATAAAAACAAGAAGCAAATTTATTAAAATAATAAATAAATAAATTTAAAATTATTATTATTATTATTTATTTTTTTCTTTTTTTGGTTATTTTGAGACTCATTCGACATTTCGATTAACGTCACACGCGTTTCGGTGACACATTTATGAGCTGTTTGCCTTTTGGTTCTTATCAGTGCTTAAAAATATATATATATATATATATATATATATATGAAATTAATAATAATAAAAGTATAAATAAAACAATAACAAGAAGGAAATAAACCCTCATATAAAACCTTATATTACAACAAAAAACAAAAACAAAAACAAAAAGACAAACAATAAACGTTGCAATATTAATTACAAGTCATAAATAAATAATTTTCTTTTGCGTTTAGATACGAAATTCTCGAATGAAATTCACGTGCCTCTAATTACGACTAATTACAAAACATACAAAACTTATACTATATATACATACATATATATATATATATATATATGTATATTTATATATATACTAATAGAATATATAAACGTTAAAATTTAAAAGCGACTTTTGTGCCTATCGGAAACAAATTTGCTCTCAACATTACAAAAAAAAAAAGTAAAAAAAATAATAAAAAGTTTATTTTGAAATAGGTTTGAGTGTGTTTGTTGTGTGACTGTCTGTGTGTGTGTGTGTGTGTGTGTGTGTGTGGAGTGTGGAGTGTGAGTGTGTTTATGTTTGTGTTTGTAAGTCAGAAAAAAATCCATTTGTAAATCTGCCTGGGCAACATTTTCCTAGCTGTGATTTTTTTACAAATTTATGCGGCAATTTCATGTTATGGAATTTTCAATGGACACCAAAAAAACTAAAAGGTAATATACTCTCTCTCTATCTCTCTCTCTCTATCACTTTGTCCCTTTTTATCTCTCATATTGTTACACATTCTCTTCACATTTTCGATATACCATTATTATTTGTTGCGTTTTATGAGTTTACTTGTTAAACTTATTGATAATTAAATATAAGATTTGTGTGGGCGCAAAAAAAAAGTTTTATCCCAAAATATTTTCTATACCCTGTAAATATATATATATATGTATATATTTTAATGGGTATATATTTTTTTTGAATTGTTCAACCATTTCTCAAATATTTCTTATTCAATTTTTATGCAGAATTTTTTATTTTTCATACTTCATGTGGAACACGTAGTCAATTCGTTGGGGCGCGTCCTTGTTGCAACAACCCAGCCAGGGGGGGGGGTTAATTTGTTGCTTTTGTTGTTGTAAAAGTCCTTTACAAGGCTGAAGCATGCAGTTTATTACACAAAACGTTAAATATTAAATTTTATTATTATAACGATATCGATTGCTTTTCCAATTTAATAAACAAAACATTTCTTTGTAGTTTGCAGTTGTTCATTTTAAATATTTATTTTTTACATTCGAAAAATATCAATACAGTTTTTTTTTTTTTTATACAAAAAACAAAATATAAAATTAAATAAATAAAAAATAATAATTCTTAAAATTAAACCAAAAATAATTTATAATTGTGAAATTAATGTCAAAGTTAAGCACAGAATTATATACAAGGTGGGCCATCTAGCGTTTGCTTTTTGAACTATCGATCATTTTGACTTTGACATTTCGAATGTCATTGTCAATGTGTCAGATATTTAGTAGAAGGTTTGCGGTTTACGAAATGGTTAAAAAAAAAATTTTTAAAAATATATACTCGTTGTTTTTGTAAAAAAAGAAGCAAAGCGGAGCTATTGGAAATGTGCAAAATCCAAAAGTATGTAACACATAGAAATAATCATCGGAGACCCCATAAAGTATATATATTCTGAATCAGGACGACAAGACGAGTTCATCTAGCCCTGTCCGTCTGTCTGTCTGTCCGTCTGTCTGTCTGTCCGTCTGTCTGTCTGTCCGTCTGTCCGTCAGTATGAACGCCTGTTTCTCAAAGACTATAAGATGCTCGTAGGTTATACGAGTTTGTTTTTGATTTTTGAATTTCCTCCCCTGACCCCAGCAAATCGAAAAAAACGATTATTAAGCACAATTTTCAACCGATCAAATATATTTTTGGCACACATAATGATTAGACCATTCTTGATCGATGTTGTGAATCTGGGTAAGATCGATCAAAAATCTCGGAAGTTATAGATCAGCAAAAGTGGTATTATGGGCCCCGGGGGGGGTATAGTAGTAGTGGAATGTAGATTTGTTATGTTTGTACGCTATACAAGTTTGTTTTACATTTTTAAATTTCCTTCCCTGACCCCCGCAAATCGAAAAAATCGATTATAAGACACAATTTTCAACCGATCAATTTTCTTTTTCGCACACATATTAAGTAGACGATTCTCCATCTACGTTGTGAATTTCGTTAAAATTAAACAATAAACTCGGAAGTTATACAACATTAAGTACCGCGCTATAGAGCGTGGGGGGCTAAAAGGTGCGCGCAATGGCTATGTACGTGCAGAACTGTGTGTATGTATGAGTATGTGTGTGTATGGCTGTATATGTAGGCAAAGGGGCTCTCGCAGTCGGGTACACTCGACTACTTGTTACTTTACTTACTTGTTTTTTTATAGGGATTTTAAAACGTAAATCTTTCGTGGACCACCCTATAGCATAGTCTCTGTGTATGTGTGTGTATTTTTGTATATACATGTGTGTGTGTGTGTGTGTGTGTGTATGTGCGCTTGCTGAGGTTTATATTAAGCCTTAACAGGCAATTATAATCATAACTACTATTAATAGAACACTTCTAGGTATTATCTTTGGTTGAAACTTTTTACCCTAAGGAAATTATTAAAAGAACATTTCAAATTTCTTTTAAAATGTTTAAATTTAACTGGTTCATAACTCTTGTTCTTACTCTCTTTCACTTATCAGTTGAATGTCTGTAAATTTTGTGCAGATAAAACAAAAAACAAAAAGAAAAAATTAAATTGAAAACAAATCGCAAATATGAAAAAAAAAGAATTTGTTTTTTATAAATATAGAAGAAAAAAAAAATATTGAAAAATTTCCATAAATAACATAAAAGATTTGCTATAGAGATTCTCTAGAAATGCGCATTTAGAAAGAAAGAAAAAAAACGTAAATATAAAAAATAAATAATAATAATACAAATACAAATAAAAATCATAAATAAAAAACAAGAAATTCCTATGGGGAAATATTTTACAACTGTTGCAATTTTTCAAAAAAGTAAATACTGAAAAACCAAAAATGATTCTCATATTTATTTTGTTGCATATCTTTGCCAAGTTCTTCTTGTTGTTGTTGCTGTTGTTGTTGTTGTTGATGCTGTTGTTGTTGTTGTTGTTGCTGTTGTTAATTTAAATGACACATGCAAAAGAATTTCTGTTGTCGTTTCTCCATTTGCTTGGAGAAGGCTCGTTTTATCTTCCTTTTTTTTTTGTGCTTTCTTTCTTGCTGTTTCTTCTGGCTCTTCTCTGTGGCTGAGCGTGTTCAAATGTTATTAATAATTTACGCATACAAAATGAAGAAAAATATCTGTCTTTGCAGTAAATTTGAAAACATACAAATGTATATATATATATATATATATATATATATGATAGATATAGATAGATATATGTATATAAATATATATTTTTGAAATCTATTTTTCAATATTTTCTGCGCATTTATATACCCTGTAGAATTGCAAAGAAATTTGAACATGTGAAAAAGGGTATACTATAGTCTTAGCTGTAGATTTATATATATATATATATATATGTATATATATAGATTCATAACTTGCTCTTGAAATCATATAAAGTTTATATAAATTTTTATCTAAATATAGTCTTGGTATTATTATAGATAATTGTACTATTTGTAGGGTATTTTTTAGTTTGGCTATTCCTCAAGTATTTTCATGTGTTCTTTTCGCGCTCTCACATATGTGTGTATATGTATGTGTGTGTGTGTGTGTGTGTGTGTTTGATGTTTAGATAAATGTTATACAAACATAAAGCTAACTTTTATTGCATTTGAAACGCCAACGAAAATTCAATTTTCATTTCTTTTCTACAATTTTGTTAGATATATTCTTTTGACAACTTTAGCTATAGATATTTATATATATAAATATACATATATATATAGATATATATCGATATATATGCACTATGATAAATACAATTTACGCTATACATTATACGATATAACCTTTAGCTGTTGTTTTCAAAAAAAAGAAAAAAGAGAAAAGAAAAAAATTTTATCAATTATTCAGTGAAAGGTAGAAGGAAACCTTTTTTTTTTTTTACCCTGAACTTTTGCTCTGACCTTTAAGTGTCGCATTGAAGTCCTTGGAGTCCTTTTGAACAGCTGACGTTTTATATACATATATATATATATATATTTATGTGTGTGTAAGTGTTTATATTTTGACATTGAAACATTCTTACACACACATATGCATACATACATACATACATACATACATATATATATTATATATCTATATGTATATAAGCTTACCTTAGATACGTTTTACTCATTTACTCGCTGCTTACCCCATTTATTATTAATATTACTTTTACATTTACTTTTGTTTTTGGATTCTGTTTTGTTGCTACTATTTTGAGGGTAATTTTGGGGGGTGGTGTGGGCAGGCCAGCTTAAGGATATCAACTCAAAGCATACCAATATATATTCTATGGTCAATGATATTGATTGATTAAGGCTGACAACGGTTTCAGTAACTGCCACTGCCACTGAGTACTTGTGTAATAGTATATATATATATATATATATATATATATGTATTTGCTCATGACTTGTGTATATTATTCATAGGATATGTGTGAATGGATTACATTCGTTTATCACAACTTCCTTTATGTATTGTTATCAAGGTTTTCTTTCTATTTACATAATTTTAATTTTATATTCCAAAGGATAAAACTAACTTTAAATGTCCTGCGATGTTGCCTAGTCTAATAGAGCTTCCTTTAACTATATATAAGATATATAATACTGAACACAATCATGTCCAATCCTTATTACAGCATTATGTATGGAAATACCTCGTAGTTTAAAGCTTAAAGCTAGCAGGAAAATAAGTTTTATTCTTTTTCAATTTCATTTTTATCTCTCCGATATACATCATCTATATTTTTTTTTTTCTATTTTTCATATAATAATTCTGAATCACTTCTCAAACTCTTCTCGATCTCATTGCATATATTCTCTGTATTTCCTTTCTCAATTTTTCTCAATTACTTCTTTCTATTTCTTCTCTATCCATTTTGAATCATTCTATATTGCTCTTTAGATTATTTTCCTTTGATCTATAATTTTCCTTTCCCGTCTTTATATTGTTCTACTCCTTTTCTCTACCTCTGCTTCTCTATGTCTTTCCCTCTATCTTCTTTAAATCAATCCTTCTTTTCTGTTGCTTCTCTTTTCCTGTTCAAGCTCTTATATATCTCTTCGCTAACTCTGATTCATGTCTAATCTATATTTTCTCCTTCTGCTCTCTACTTTATCTCTGTTGTCTCCTTTTTTCTCCCCATCTGTCGCTTATCTATATCTTCTCCCTCTCTGGCTTAAATCGATCAATAAGATTTCATAAAAATTAAAGAGAAATTTTTATTATAATGCAATTTATTCGCAATTCCTTAGAAATTATTTAACTTCTTTTCCAAATGGATTCTACGAATAACTGAATATATATCTAATGAACGAATATGTGAACAAATTCAAGAACCATTGGGTATACACGATAATAAGTAGCCCTTAACCTAAGCGTAACATTTATCTTAAATAAACATATCCTTATATCTGTAATTTTGTGTAAAGAAAAAGGGAAATCAAGGAAAAAATTAAAGCTGATTATTATAATCGGAATTTATTAATACCAAACCCCATTAATACCAAAATTAATACCAAAATGCGGTATCTTTCGCTGTTGATCTCGCGATCTAAGAGCGAAACACAAAGGCTAAGTCTAGTTTCATTTTAAAGCTATTAAAGAATATATATACTTATATGTATAGTAGAAAGAAAGCAACAGATTCAAATAAGTTAATTTTTCTTATGTTATAGTTATATATTCCTATTCCTAATTTGGATCTATCTGCAGATATTGAGTACTCTCTTCACAGACGCTTTACCTTGTTATTGTAGAGGTTTAGTCATTATGTTAGGGTATTTAATAGTTGTGCATATTACAGTATATCTTACTCTCACTCTCTCTCTCTCTCTCTACCCCTCTGCCCATCTCTCTTTTTTTTATTATTTTAAATTTGAATTTCTGTTGAATTTTGAATGTTTGTAGAAAAAGCGAATCCAATTACCACATGGAAACGATTCATGTCACAATTCTCAATGAAATTCTTATATAAAATTTTCTTTGTAAAAATTGGTAAAAATATATATATATATATATTTTTTTTTTTATTTAATGATGAAATCATTTTATTTCTTAATTATTTAGTATTATTTATTTATAACTCTTGAAATGTTATCAGAAAGTTTCGAGAGGTTTTTCAAGTTGTTTCGAGTCTCATCAATAGATAAAGCAAAGAATAGAAAAAAAAATACAAAGGAATCAAACGTAATAAATAAATAAATAAATATTTATGACTATAATATGTATAAAATATATATGTATAAGGAAGAACATATTTAAGACTTGTTTTTTTTTCTTATTATTATTTTATTGTGTTTTTTTCTTCATTTTATTATTTGTTAAATGTCATAAACAATCTCTTAAAATTAAAAAAAAAAGGAACAACTGTTTTGCGATAGTTATTATTATTATTTTTTTTTTTGCCAGACATGCGATATGATGAATGATATATATATGCGTACATATGTATATATATAGTATATATATAGGATATATATAAGATATATATATGTGAGTAATTATATGACGAACGATATATAAATCTATAATGAGTTTATGTTCTATGCATCGTTAAAAGTTTGTTAATTAAGATACAAACTTAACTTCAAATAAACAAATATATGTATATATTATATATATATATATATATATATATATATATCTATACGTTGTAGTAATTATATTATATAAGTTATAGTATGTGAGTTGTTTAAGTTTCTGAATGAATTATTTAGGTAAACTGGTACATATCTGTTCATATTTATAGAGACACTAATGGATTGTTACACTTTATTTATATATATATATATATATATATATATATCATATATATTCATTTGTTAAATTAATCTATCAGAGTTTAGTTTAATATAGTATTTTATTATAGACGATATATTAAAGTTAAAAAAAAACATATTTAAATTTTTGTTTTTTTTTAGTATTTTTTAAGAGTTAACTTTTATTAATACTATACAGTATTATATATATACTATTAATTATATATATATTAAATACATAATATTATTTAGCCTTCTCTCTCAGATCTGTTTAAGCCTTTTTACTAAGTATATAATTAATTATTAACTATTATAGTTAATAATGAATGAATTTTATTAACTAAAAATATATATACATAAGCGAGTTCCAAATTTCTGTCTGATATCGATACTAATTAAGTTAACATATATTTTATGGGAACGCAGATGTCTCCTTCCTTTCTTTTACCTTTTGGGCTTTAAATAAAAACCAAATTGCAGTTCGATTAAGAATCGATATGTTGTAGAATGTGATGTTAGTTTTAAGAGATTTGAGGAATAGGCAAGATCCTATTAGAGATTTAAGAGAAGAGAAAGAACCGAGTATAGATTGATGTTCAATAATATCAAAAGAAAGATACGATGACTGATTTTATGAGGAATTCAAATGGTAGACAAGAAAATAGAGAGATAATAGATGAAGATAACTAAAAAGAAATCGTAAGAAAGATTCAAGTAGATCTTTTTTAGGAGAGTCAAAGAACCGACGCTTAATTTTGATCCATATATAACTATATTTAAGAAAGGGATTCCAGGAAATACTCTGAGAAAATAGCTAAGAAGAGATTTAAGAATAGATTCAAATGTATATGGAATATATAAAAAGTATAACAAAATGATGTTCTATACAGTTTAAGATTATAATCATATATAGAATTAATCGTTATTCAACTTTTGTCTACTGATTTAGTTAACGATTAGATTTCTTTATCTTTTGGTCTCTGCTGCAAGCGTTTTCCCTTTGCTTTAACATTTTGTTTCTTGTTTTTATTTTGTAAATTTTTTTTTTTGGGTGTGTTTGTATGTATGTTGTAAAGGGGAGAAGGTAGAGGAAGAGTTAAGCATTGTGACACACCCACAAAAAAAAAATGAAAAATTTTCGTTTTGTATTTTTTTGGTGATGAGATAATAATATTTTCTATTTGCAGATTTGATTTGATAGGCGCGTGCTAACAAAAGATTTGGGTAAAATTAATAACTTAACTGCAGAGTTAACAACACACACATATACACACACATACATATATAGATACATATATAAATGAGCTTTGTTGTTGTTGTTGATTGTTGATTGTTGCTAAATATTAGGGGGAAGTAAAATAGTTTTTATTTTATATTTTGTTTTGTTTTGCTTTCGTTTTCTTCTATTTTTTCATTTTGGAATTTGTAATGCAAACAAGACAATAAATGAATCATTTTGCGATTGTAGCTATATTCACACACACACACACACACATATATATATATTTATATATGTATACACAGACAGACACATACACATATATGCATAGACATGCAGTATATTTTGTGTCTAATTTGATAAGAGCTATTATCTATCTATTAACAACTTAATTTTGTTTTTTCTTTCATGTTCTCTCTCACACACTCTCACACACACACATATATATATAGGCACAAATCAAAACCCAAATGAACAACACGTGAGCGAATCGGGCGCAGTTGTTGTTGGTGGTGCGGCGATTGGTTCAGCAGCTACATTTAGTACCAATACAGCAGCAGCAGGAGCAGCAACAACAACATCAACATTAGCAACTACAACAGTAGCAGCAGCACCAACAACATTACCAACAACAACAACAACAACATCAATAGCAGCAGCAGCGTCAGCAGCAGCAGCAGCAGCAGCAGCAACAACAACATCAACAACACCAGCAGCAGCAATAACAACAGCAGCAGCTGTAAATACAACTCCAACGAAAAATCCACAGCGTAACATTTACCACGAAGATGTTTATCAGTCTGCTGGCGATAACATTGATAATGAGGCACAACTGGAGGCAAATGGTTCACCAACGCTGCGTCATTCGATAAACTCAAATGAATATACCTCGACACCAAAATCTGGACGGATTGGTTTGAATGGTGGAACAACAACAGCAGCCTCAGTATCGGCAACAACATCAGCTAATGGCAGTGGCACAACATCACCAATAAATTATCAAATACTTGCCGATGATTATCCTTATAGCCTTGAATATGACTCACATCAGCAGCAACAGCAACAACAACAGCAACAGCAACAGCAGCAACAACAGCAGCAACAACAGCAACAGCAACTGCAACAGTTACAACAACAGTTGTCACAACAATCGATGACTAATCAGGAACAAACAGGAAATAATACTGCTGGTATTATAGGTATCGGTGGTACAATACAACCAACAGCAGCCACCATAAGCTATCGACAAAGTTATGCATCACCGCCAGCAGCATTGCCGCCTTTGATCATACCACAGCGTCAATCATTGTTACCCTGGGGTGCACATTCTCGCAGTTCCATTATTAACGTTCTACCCAGTTATACACAGGCCGAGATGCATGCATTGGCGGCAAGTGTGGCCAGCGTGGAGCTGACAGCTCCACGACCCGGTGAGATTGTTATGCGTAATTTGTTTAGTGATTTTACGGCTCAGGCTGAAAAGAAGATTGAGCTGGTTATGCTGGAAAGTGCAGAGAAGAATCTATCAAAGTTACTGCAACGTGGTGAGGATCAACAATTTGATCAGTTACTTTCAGCATTGGGCTCTGTGGCGGAACATTGTTTGCCATCGCTATTACATACGCTGTTGGCCTGGCATCGACGTCAACTCTCCGATATGGAGATTAAGAATGATCTTAAGAAACCCACACAAGGTAGCAGTGTACAGGCTGTGAATAAGACAAGTGTAGATTTAGATTTTCAATTGCAACGTCGTGAGGCAGCTGTTGAGTTTATATTCTGTTTGGCATTGATTGAGATATTGAAACAGTTACCATTTCATCCGGGACATGAGGATCTTGTGCGTAGCATTGAGAATTTAGCCTTTAAACATTTTAAATATAAGGATGGATTACAGAATAATCCCAATGCACATAATATACATATGATAGCTGATCTCTATGCTGAAGTTATTGGTGTCCTTGCCCAGAGTCGTTTTGGTTCTGTGCGTAAACGTTTCATGACTGAATTAAAGGAGCTGCGCCTCAAGGAGGCATCACCAACAACAACTCAAAGTTTCATTAGCCTCCTTATGGGCATGAAATTCTTTCGCGTTAAAATGGTGCCCATTGAGGAATTTGAAGCCTCATTTCAGTTTATGCATGAATGTGCACAATACTTTCTGGAGGTTAAGGATAAGGATATAAAGCATGCATTGGCTGGACTCTTTGTTGAAATACTAGTACCTGTCGCCGCGGTATGTATCATTATTATTATTATTATTATTATTATATAATATTATAAATTATATAACTAATCTATTTAACTTTTTTTCAGGCTGTCAAAAATGAGGTAAATGTACCCTGCGTCAAGAACTTTGTGGAGCTGCTCTATGTACAGACATTGGATGCATCAACAAAATCAAAACATCGCTTGGCTTTGTTTCCTTTGGTTACCTGTCTGCTATGCGTCTCACAGAAGACATTCTTTTTGACCAATTGGCATTACTTTTTGGCCATGTGCCTTAGCAATCTTAAGAATCGTGATGCAAAGATGAGTCGTGTTGCTTTGGAGTCACTTTATCGTTTGCTTTGGGTCTATATGATACGTATTAAATGTGAATCCAATTCAGCAACTCATTCGCGTCTACAGAGCATTGTTAACTCGCTCTTTCCCAAGTAAATTACTAAATTTAGATACTTTTCGATACTTGGACTAAAACTAATGTTATCTATTGCAGGGGTTCCAAGGGTGTTGTGCCAAGGGATACACCATTAAACATCTTTGTAAAGATCATTCAGTTTATTGCTCAGGAACGTTTAGATTTTGCCATGCGTGAGATTGTCTATGATTTGCTTTGTGTGGGACGTTCCATAAAGGTTATACTAAATCCAGAACGTATGAGCATAGGTTTGCGTGCCTTTCTAGTGGTCGCTGATTCACTGCAACAGAAGGATGGTGAACCACCAATGCCACGTACAGTTCCTGTATTACCATCGGGTAATACATTACGCGTTAAGAAAACCTATATAAATAAGATGCTAACGGATGATACGGCACGCAGTATTGGCATGTCAGCATATTTTCCACATGTTCGTCGTGTTTTTGTGGATATATTACGTGCATTGGATGTACATTGTGGTCGACCATTGATGATGACAAATACACAGAATCAGAATAAGGAACCGGATGAGATGTTAACCGGTGAACGTAAGCCACGCATTGATCTCTTTCGTACTTGTGTGGCAGCTGTGCCTAGATTAATACCAGATACAATGACTGCACAGGAGCTGGTCGATTTATTGTCACGTTTAACAGTTCATATGGATGAGGAGCTGCGCATATTGACACATCAATCGCTGCAGACGCTTGTCATTGATTTTCCGGATTGGCGTCAGGATGTCGTGCACGGTTACACACAGTTTCTGGTGCGCGATGTCACCGACACCTATCCGCAATTATTGGAGAACTGTACCCGCATCTTGTTAAACTTTATAAATATATGGCGCTGTGCGATTTATATTAATGGCCCGGCAGCCACAGGCAATATAACCAATGCTAATGTACCAAATGCTGGTGTTGCTGGTGGTGTTGGTGGTGGTGTTATTGGTGTTGGTGCTAATATAACAACTGCCGCAACAACAGCAACAACAACAATACAAAACAAAATTGCCACAGTTGCAGCAACAACAATAAATACACCCGTTGTTCAGGCAACAGCAGTTGTTGCCGTTGTTACACCACCCGTTGCCGGCAAAGAGACAACAAGCAGTCAACTATCGAAGCAACAACATTTGAATACTGCAAGCAGTGCTGCATCCAGTATAACAACATCAAGCGGCATGTCCAGCATAACACAGCATACAGTGCTCAATATGGTGGCCAATGATGTGACCAAAAAGAATGAAATTCCATTGGTTACCACACTGCATTTTGTTGAGGGCTTTGCCTTAATTCTACTATGTAATTATCGTCCTTATTTACGAAAATTGGCAGCAATGATACTTAAGGAGGTTAAGAATCTAATGCGTGCCCTGGGTATACCCGAAACAGAGCCACCGCTTATTGATGTCATGGATCGCTGTTGTCCGCAGATAATTGAGAAATGTTTGCCATTGTTGCCGCAAGCAGAGAAAACTGCAATTCTCAATGCTAATTGCATTGATTTGCAGTGGATTGCGGAGCGTACTAGTGGTGTTTGGTTGGCCGGACTTACAGATGGTAGGCAACTCTTTTTCATATTTATAATGTAAAATATGTAACTTAAACTCACTCTCCTTCCCTCTCTCTCTCTCACTTTAGACAATTCTAAATCATCAACTTCTACATTGAATTTATCACAATCGAGTTCTACAGCGGCAGCTGCTGCTACGACTGCTGCTAGCTGCCCACAGCCACAGTTCGATCCTTGGGCCAGTTGTCTGTTTGGTCTATTGGAGCGTCATCGTGTATTGCAGCAATGTCCATCGGTTGTAGCACAAGC
>JBAMBS010001357.1:60000-70000 GCA_037044455.1 Zygothrica quintamaculata
ATTTTTACTTTTCTATTCTCTCTCTCTCTCTCTCCCAATTTCTCTCTCTTTGTTTTGCCGAAAATAAATTGATTATTTCGTCTGTTTTTTTTAGCACGTGCGTATTGGAACGTGATACCATGTCCTTGCATCCGACATTTGTGGAATATATCGAAGGTGCCATGGCATATCTTATGGCTGAAACGGATAAGGATAATCTCAGCATACGTGAGGTTAAAGCTCATTTCTGCAATTTTATACGCAAAATGATTAAAAACTTTTCATGTAAGTTTCTCTTCACTTCTCATTTTTCTTTTCTGTGACTGTTTTTAATTGTCCTTTTTCTTTTTTTTTTTTTTTGCAGTGGAAGCTTGTGCCACATTATTGTCGCGAGATTTAAAGCGTAATCTATTTAATTTATTCGCCACATGGTGTGGCAACTTCTCAAAGCCCTTAAGCATTAGCTCACAGATTGGACAAACTCTTGAAGAGGAGAAACTACAATTCAGCGCCTTGCAGGCAAGTCAATGTTATATTGTTTATATCCTTCTGCTTTATGTTCGTTTCTTTTAACATTAACCGTGTTTAAATGTTCTTTTAGGCCATGTCCGCTTTGCTCTGCTGTGGACACATCTTCTATACGCCACATTTACAAGACGATGGCATCATATATAAATGGTTAGATCTTCTACTTACCTCCAAGGATGAAAAGGTAATATATAACTATTAAAGCATTATACTCTTATTAATTTTTATAAATTTTTTATTATCGATTTTTAGATCTATCAATTGGCACGTGATACAGTTGTACTCTTATTGGAATCTAACCCGGATATGGGCCAACTATTGGAATGGGTCATTGATCGTTGCTATACCTCAACGCCGCGTGAAGCAGATGCCTGTTTCTTGGCCTTGGCGTCGATCTTTAGTGCCAAGTAAGTAATTACATCTCTAGTAAAACTTGTTACTACCATTTTATCTCTGTAATATAAAGTCCTTTAATGTCATGTCTACCTTAGTTTATGTACTTTGTCTTCTTAAACTCAACCATAATTTGACTCAAGCAAACAGATTTTATATTATGCTTATATTAGAAGCTCTTCAGATTCAATGTTTGTATATATTGTTATATATATGTTATGCTGTGCCTTATATTCCTTATTATTCATCAGTTTTATATATCCTTTATCTGTTCTGTTGCTCAACCATAATACTGTAGCCCTACAAGGTCCACGCCCATATAGTTGTTGGTAAGCTGAGAATCCACGCTCGTTGCCAACAGGAAACTTTATCGCTTAACATGGCGCAGCATCCGTGATTGATTTGTCGTTATTCTTAAATCCTGTCGATAAAAAATTGTTAACGAAAGGCAAGTTCATATTTTTATCTACAGTGCCAGGATATTATGCCAGGATATCATATGACTTTTGGCTCACTTGCTGTGATTTTTATTGCCGAATTAACTATCAAATTGCAATTGTTCTTTGCTAATAAATTTATTAATTGGTATTCAGTTAATTTACAATCGTTAAGAATGATTGCTATGCGATACATCATAAAAATTTCTGCTTACAAAACCTATGCAGCAGGACCTTCTGCTGACATCATTAATAGTCAATGTAAAGGATTTGTCGCTGGGCATTTGTCAGCGAAACACTTTATTTTCCCAGTTGGAAGTGAACTCTGATTTGTCTGGTTGATCTTCTGTTCTAGTTGATGTCTGTTCTCTAGGCTACAAACAGGCCAATTTATCTCCTCGATACGAATGAAAGGTCCTGGAGAAAAGTTTTATTTGCTGTCAAGTTCTGTGTTAAGTTGCAACAAGGCATGAAGTGTGGCAGGTGCTTTCTACATTTTACTACAATCCAATGCAATTCTGTATGAAATTTGTACCTGTCCTGAGTTTTTCCCATTCTTTCTGTCTCTCTGTGTATGTGTGTGTGTCCGTGTGTGCGTGCGTGCGTGTGCGATTGTGTGTGTGTACATGTAGGCTTAAGTAGCACCTCACGTGCCTGACAGCCATGGGGCCGTTTTTAAATCTACAAGCTGCAAGGGAATACACGCGACACACACTCATACACAGGTAAATATACAGGTGTATATATATACTTATATTTATGTATATATATTATATATATATATATATATATATATATATTCAATTGTGCCCGTTCAAGCGAAAAGTGTTGAGAGAGCAACGAGCAGGACATTCATTTCTGTGTATGAAACATGGCTTCAGACGTTAAATTTTTTTTATAGTTGATGCCAGGCGACAAAGCAAAAGGAAACGTTAAATGCTTAACTACTATAAAAATAGTTTATTATTATTTTGATGAATAACAGTGAAGTTACGCATGGTTGAACACACAAAATGAACATTTTATTTGTATTCACAAAAAGGGCAAAAAAAAAAGTAAAAAGTAAAAAGTTAAAAAAGAAAAAGAAATTTTTATTGTGCGTTAAATATATTTTTTGTGTTATGTCAGGCTATGCATTAAAATTGGTTTTCACTGTACTTTCAGTTTCAATTCAATGGAACACTTTAGTTTTCTATTCAATTTTAAATTTAAATCAAACAAAATTCTTTTAGATTTTTATTGCATTTTGTCGCCTGTGCAAGATGCATATCCTTTAAGTCCCTTTGTGGAATTACATCTTATGGGCTTTTTCCCTAGCTATGTGTGTGTGTGTCAGCGTGTGTTTATATATCTATATATTCTTTTCTTTTCACCTTTTTAGCCCCTTTGCCTTTTTTGTAAAAAAAGAGCAAAGCGGAGCTATTGGAAATGTGCTAAATCCAAAAGTATGTAACACATAGAAATAATCATCGGAGACCCCATAAAGTATATATATTCTGAATCAGGACGACAAGACGAGTTCATCTAGCCCTGTCCGTCTGTCTGTCTGTCAGTCTGTCTGTCTGTCCGTCCGTCCGTCTGTATGAACGCCTGTTTCTCAGAGACTATAAGATGTTCGTAGGTTATACGAGTTTGGTTTTGATTTTTGAATTTCCTCCCCTGACCCCAGCAAATCGAAAAAAACGATTATTAAGCACAATTTTCAACCGATCAAATTTATTTTTGGCACACATCATAATTAGACCACTCTTCATCTAAGTTGTGAATTTCGTTAAAATTGAACAATAAACACGGAAGTTATACAACATTAAGTACCGCGCTATAGAGCGTGGGGGGCTAAAAGGTGCGCGCAATGGCTAAGTACGTGCAGAACTGTGTGTATGTATGAGTATGTGTGTGTATGGCTGTATATGTAGGCAAAGGGGCTCTCGTAGTCGGGTACACTCGACTACAGACTTCTTACTTGTTTTTTATGGTTTTTGTTATTTATTTTTGATTGTTGCATGTTTCTTTGACAATTCTCAAAAGATTTATAAAATTTACATTTGATCATAAAGAATGCATTTATGGCTTTTAACTAAATCTAATATATATATATATATGTATATGTATATGTATATATAAATAGATTTACCATATGTATGTAGATTTACATATGTTAATTAAAATCGGTTTCCATTTGCGGTAAGTTGTTACAGTTTTTAAAAGAAATTTGAAAATTATTCTTTGCTGCTCGAAACTTTTAGTCAGTCCACACATAACCACAACCTTACACACATAACCACACACTCACACATACACACACACACACACACACACACACACACACATCAACAAAAAACACACTAAATTTAGTATATACTTTTTAAAGATTTAAAGTTATATACTACTTTAGAATTATATTTTTTTTTTCTTAATATTTTGCTTGCAACGTTGCATGTCTGCCAGCTGTGGCAAACCACTCGTTGCACATTTATATGATTTACATTTATGTTTAGTTTTATTTACTATTATTATTGTTGCTACTGTTATTGTTATTGTGGTTGTTGTTGCATGGGTGCATGCAACAGCTGCTATGATTTGCGTGTTTCCTGTTTAATACAAATAAATTTCAGTTTCAGTTTTATGCTTCGTTGCAATTTTGATTCCTTTCACTGGCGTTGTTAAGGTTGTTGCTTTAGTTTTGATTTACTTCTGCCACATCGCTTTAAGAGTCCTGTCACAGCTCTTCAGGGATCTGGTTTTAATATATAGATGGGTTTTTAAAGTGATTTTTTTCTCTCGTTTTCTTTTTGCTTGTGGTCCCCTGGCTATTTTGCGGTTACTCTTAACACATTTTCACTCAATATCCATTTATTTTTTTTGCTGCTTTCTCTCTCCCTTTGCCTCTCTCTCACACTCTTTAGTTTAACATTTGCATAAACCGTTAAAATATTTGATTGATTGCTTAATT
The DNA here is from genome assembly GCA_037044455.1 of Zygothrica quintamaculata. NCBI lineage: Eukaryota > Metazoa > Arthropoda > Insecta > Diptera > Drosophilidae > Zygothrica > Zygothrica quintamaculata. The sequence continues at coordinate 64,291 of JBAMBS010001357.1, forward strand.
GGTAAAACGTTTGTGGCTTGCTTGGCATTTGCCATATTCCCAGCTCCAAGGGTTCTGCTTTACTCTTCGTCTCCCCTGCCATTGCCAACCTTTTTTACTCAATTATTTTGTGCTTTAAATCTTAAACCCCTTTGCCTTTAAGTCAAATGGAAATGTGCAAAATCGAAAAGTATTTAACAAGTAGAAATAATCAGCTGAGTCCTGATAAAGTATATATATATTCTCAATATGGACGACTAGCCGAGTAGATCTAGCCTTTTCCGTCTGAATGAACGCTAAATTCTCAGAGACTATAAGAGCTGAAACTGTGTGTATGTGACTGTAGGTAGACAAAGGGCTTCTCGTAGTCGGGTAAAGTCCACTAAAGATTGCCTACTTGTTTGACCCTGTCTATTTGGCTGCAATCTGTTTTCATTAGTTGTAAAACTGAAACAAATTGACACAATTATCAATGTATTTTTACATTCAGACACACTCATACACAGGCACAAACACACACACACACACAAGCACACACAAAGATACACCATTACAAACAGTGCAAACAATTTATGTATTAAAGTCAAAAGTTAAACCAATTGTAAAGAGAATTGCAAACAAAATATTATTTTTGCATGAATATTAAATGCTTTTCCCTTTTCCCTTTTTCATTTTTTCTTTCCTTTTTCTCTTTTTCCGTTTTCCCCTTTTCCTCTTATCGATTTCAATTTGTTGTTTTTGCATCAAATCAAATGTTCATTTCGATATGCCATAGCTTATATTCTTATATAAGAATGTCCCTTTTAAGCAAATAAACAACAAAACTTTTACAATACTATTTAACTGTCAGTTGTAATATTTAAAACTAAATATATGACTATATATCCTGTTCAAAATCAAACTAAAACAGGAGTATATGCTTCTGTTATTCCATTAAAGCAGAGACTTCTCTGAGGATAATGTAAACAGTAGCAGTGCATTTATTTTTGCCAAAAGAAAAGGAATTTTTGGTTTAATGTACATAGTGTTATATCTATATAGAGCTCTAGAAGGATGCCATACTCTATCCCATCAAGTATATACAGTATATAATTCCCTTACTTGCCTCGAGCCAGTTGCACAGATTTTGTGGGCAGTTGACGTCATTTTAACGGTCTACCTATAATGGCATGTATTTCAGCAACACTTAAATTACTTTGAATATGCCCTAAAATAAATTAATTAAAGATTTTTGATAGAACGTTTCGTTGATATTCCACATCTATATATAGTACATAATTATCAGCCGTATATTAATCATAATTAATATAGATACGATTATGCATGCGTTGCCATAGAAATAGTCTCGGTTTATTCGTTGAGATTAGCAGCCTATGAATATTGTGTTTCCAAATTTGGTTCATAGATGGCGTGCAGTTAGCTAAGGTGGATGATGTGCATAGTATATTATAATTAAATATTTTCGATATGTGGCGCTAAAGTGTAACAAGTTGGCAGATAACTGGAATGTAGTAAATGTAATTATTATCATATCAATAAAAATATAATTTAAGGCAGTTATTTAATGACAATAATGCTGTATATAAGCATTCTTGAACAGCATTAATATTTGATATGCAGTTGAGGATTTGAATTTCAATTCAAACGAATTTTTGTTTGAAACTGTATATGTTAGGGTATTCATTAGTCGTTACTTGTTTAAATAACACTTAAAGCTATTTATATAAATATTTAACATTTTGCCACTTAACAGTGACAGCTTTGACAAAATATTCTGTGTATTAAAACATAAATGAACATATTTTATTTAGTGTTTATTAAGTGAAAACTTTTATTGGCCAGTTTAAAATGTACTTAATTTTATTTAATTTGCATTTAATTTATATATAATTTCATGCACAATGGAAATTCATTATAAATCGCTTATAAATTAAAGCAGTTTTCATTACATATAAGAATAAAAGTGAATATGAGAACTGAAAATCAATTTGCATATATTCTATCTATATGGATGCAAAATGTTGCAGGCTAATGAGAATTTAAGTATTGTGCAGCAGGTGTATATACTTATTGCCAGGACTTTATTGATTGAACTTTAATTGGCCAAAATGCGAAACACTTAAACTGTTTACGCATCACTTTACCGCTCTGTTTGTGATTTATTTTAAACTGACCATAAAAAATACAGTTAACATTAACGTTTTTTAGCCCCTTTGTCTTTAAAAAAGGCTAAAAGGAAGTTTATGGAAATGTGCAAAATCGAAAAGTATGTAACAGATTGAAATAATCTTCTGAGACCCCATAAATCATATATATTCTTGATCAGGACGACTAGCTGAGTCGATCTACCCATGTCTGTCCGTCCGTGTGAACGCCAATCTCTCAGAAAGCAACCAAATCTTTCGATTTGTTATGTACGTACGCTATGCGAATTTGTTTTAGATTTTTAAATTTCCTCCCCTGTCCCCCGCAATATGAAAAACACGATTATTAAGCACATTTTTTAACTGATCAAATTCTTCTTTTTTGGTTTTCATCATAATTAGACCATTCTTGATCTATATTCTGAATTTCATTAAGATCGAATTAAAAACAAGAAAGTTGTACAACATTAAGTATCGACCTATAGAGCGCGGCACGCACAATGGCTTAAACGTACGTGTAGAACTGTGTGTATGTCTGTGTATGTAAGCAAGGAGGTTGTCGTAGTCGGATTCACTCGACTATAGTTTTCTTATTTATTTAAATTTATTTTCCTTTAATTTTTTTATTCGTATTTTATTGCATTACAGGGAATATCCTTGCGACCATTATACATCGGTAATAACTGTAACACTGCTTATGACGGGCTGTCCGCGTGTTGAGGTGCATGCAACAGCGCTGCAGCTACTGCAAATACTTGACAAACGTTTCTTTGGCAGCGTTGTGGGCACACTACATAATGATAATGAAAAAGGTATGAACAATACGCACTAACATATATATAAATATATATACCTGATATATGATAAATAAAAGCAACACTTACCGGCTTAACATCAACGTCAACATTAACGTTTATATTAAAATAAAAACAAATTGCATTTTAGTAACTTTTTAATATATATATATATAAATATGCGTCAAGGATTATCTGCTCAAAAAGGATATTTATTACTTTAACGAGCAACGAACTTTAGTTAAGGAATAGTGTCTAAAAATAGTTAAGTAAAAGTTAGCCAACTTCAAAGCTTGCATATATACATCTATATATATTTATATATATCTATGCTGCTTAAGTTGGTCAAGACAAATCGCTGCAACTTGGCAAAAACTTAGTTACAAGCCAGGTTTAATTTGGTATTCCCTCAATTTGTATTTTTTACTTATTAATTTAATTGAAACTTTTGTTTATTATTATAAAATCTTTAAAAAATTCCTTCAGTGTTTGTTCTATTATTTTGCTACTTTTCTCTTTTCCCTTTTCATTTACTTCCTTTTGGTGCATCCTTTTGTTCTTATATTGACGTACTTCTTGTTTAGCCACACTCTTTATTAATAACTTTTTACCCGTTGAGAAAGTTTTTATTGTAAATTAAATAAAATACTGCAGTGTGAGGGGCATATTAGTTGTATGAAAAATATAATATATATTTTCTTAAAGCAAATCACTTGATTTTCTATTCGTTTTGTAATTATTTTCTTGTTTGTAATTGTAAATAAAATCAGAATTCAATTCTTTATAGTAATATGTTGGTATCGATTAGTTACCTATCGATTAATAATTTATCAATTGCTATATTATCGAATTATTATTTACTGGTTTTTTTTTTTGAACTATCAATTACTTATTCATTTATTGATTACTTATATTTCGTTAAATTAATTTCAATTATTATTGACGTCTTTATGAAAAATTACTTAATTATTGACACCAATTTATCAATTATTTAATTATCGTTTTCCCAATTTTCGATAGTCAAGTAATCGATCATTTTAATTATTGATCTTTTCACTTAACGATTACTTATTTATCGAGTCCTCAATTATGTATTACTTTAATGCTAATTTTAAATATACTTACCCTCTTATATATTTTATATAATAATAGTAATATAATAATGAAATATAATAATGAAGTTTATTAATAAAAATATATAATAAAATATATAAATGGAATATTATAAAATAATAATAAAATATAATAATAATTTACGTATAATAAAACTTTAATTTGTTAAAAAGAAATTAAGAAATATTCGATATATAAAATAACTTTTTATAGAATGTTTACAAGTCGGATATGATCAACTTTAAATATTGTCTTCGGCATATTTCTTTAGGCATTAATTTATAATTTTTATTTACACTCGGTATATCTCATTGGAAATTCCTTGGAATTGTACACTGTTTGGCCCTTTGGGTTGCCAACCATTGAAAATCTGATTACATTATATAAGTAGCTTTCAATTGAATCTTAAGCTGCATATGTGTGTGTGTGTGTGTCTGTGTTGGTATGTTTGCTTTTGCATGTCTGCCTATGTGTGTATGTGTGTGTATGTATATTAAAAAGCTGATTGAATTGAATTGAGTTTTTATTTTTTTTTATTTTTTTAAACGCACATGGGAATTTTGGTCTTAACAGACTAAAACCATTTCAGTTTGTAAATCACACACACACACACACACACACACACAGAGGGAGAAAAAGAGGAAATACATTTTGCATAATTTTATGGCAATTTGTTATGCACAATGCTCGCTGGGCCATATTAATGTTAATATTTTGGCAAATTGTTCTGGCCAAAAAAAAAACACCTAACGAAAAGAGATAAAAATATAAATTTATATATAAAATGAATTAAAATAATGAATGAAACATTGATAGACTGAAAAAAAAAATAGAATCACTGAATTGAAATGTATACACTTAAGTTAGAGTGAAACAGATATACACAGAGAGAAAGACAAAAACAAAAACAGAGAGAGAGATAGAGAGTTTCCTCCGTGAAATATACAAGTTTTCATTCAATAATTATAAACAGTTTGTGTAGGTTCCTTGTTTTGCTTTTATTTTTTTCTTTTTTGGACCCTTAACAACGAAAGGCAAAAAAAGAAAAAAAAGGAAAAAGGAAAAAGGTTAATTCATGAAGCAGCCCTTAAACGAAATATCTGCAATTTAATGTTTTTGCCTTTGCTTTTGCCTTTTGGCTTGTTAGCCAAATTTTCTGCTCGTTTACCATAAACTTCTGTCCTAACATTAACATTGACCAACAGCAGCAGTCAACAGGAGTAGATCTCATACCTGTTGTTGTTGTTGTTGTTTTTTTTGAGAGAGAAAGGTAAACACAAAAGCTGCTTAGCAGCTAGTTAGTTTGTTATTGTTGTCAGTTATTGCCGTCTGTGTTGGGCAATGTAGTAAGGGAATTTGTACAGCTTATAAAGGTTGTTCAAAATTTCAATTTAAAATTTTTACTTCTTGTTGAATTTTTTCACATTTCCAATGAATAATTTCAGATTTACTTGTCCTATGTGTATGTGTATGTTGTATGTGTGCTATCTATATGTGTATGTGTATTGTGTGTATGTGCTTGCACGTGTGTGTATGTATTAGGTAGGCTTATTTAAATCCAAAAAAACCACAATTGAAAAAACCACAATTGAATAAGTCTGTCAATAGTATTTAGTGAACAATTAATTAACGTTTATTAGATTAAAAATACAATTTGCCATTTTTGTTATTTTTGTGATT
>JBAMBS010001357.1:75000-85268 GCA_037044455.1 Zygothrica quintamaculata
TTCTCGTAATGCCTCATGGGAATAAGGCACTGATTGTCTTGAGCATATACAATATATACACTATATATATATATTATATATATATCTATATATATATACAAGTGAGTGACGCATACTAGACAAATATGTAATCAACAGGAATAGTGTATAAGTTTAGTATGAATTTAAGTGCGCTTGTATCAGCTCATTGCATGCAGCTCACGTTTCACGTTACGTATAAGCAATACACGCTTATTCCACCACAAGGAAAGAAAAACAACTGAAGGCAAAAAACACAAAATATAAATATAACAATAGATAAAACATAAAGTACGCTTAAGTCGAGAAACAAATACTCTATAAATAAGGTGGCAAATATATGAAAGCTATAAGTTATGATGAACTCTCCTTAATTCTTCTTGAAGAGCGAATGAATCAAATAATGTTCTATACAATAAATGCAGTCTGACTATAAAGGATAAAATTATGATAGATATAGTAAACTTCTGATTAATACTATGTATACAGTTACACAGAGTACTGGTAAGAGTACTATTCTTTTGCTTATCAATATAGTCTGTTTCATAGCTAATATACCCGTTTTTTAGTGTATTTAATTGGTTCCTCTTATGCATTAAATGATGTTGTGCAAATGTTTCTGCCAATCAAAGTTGTGATTAACTGTTGGTTGATTGAAATTTTTGAGCTTCTTTTAATTGCGCATTTTGTTGGTAAAGTGTTTGAGGTGCACTCAAACCTAAACAATAACCCTACAGAAACTTAACGAAACTTAACGCGAAAGTAGGTAAATAAAAGAAGTTTTCGATATTGAATACAGACTAGTAAAAAGAGAATAGAACTTATGGAGAAAGTGTGGTTTTAGGGTTGAGTGTGTTACCAAAGAAATAAATAAAACAGAAACAAATGGAAAAAAGTTTTTAATTTGCACTTTTTTTTCTCTATCTTGATTATCTGATGATTTGAACTTTAGCAAGGACATGTGCTATTTAAAGGATATCTACAGTAGGATGTAATGGAGTCGAGATTAGTAATAATAGAAATGAAATTATGTGAGTATTTAGCTGGAATTAAAAGAAAAACTCATTTGTTCAGTTATGAAAGGAAATTGTGCAGCTGTTTGCTTATTGACTCAATCTCTCTTAATGTACTGTGTTGAGTGACCACAACAGTGGCTAGAGCATTGGGTATATGTGGCACATCGTAAGTGGCAACATGATGACCTTGAGACGACCAGCTTATTGTATGTAATCTTAACTAATCTGGTCAACGCTTTCTTTGCTCATAGTCCTTGCTTATAGTATATGTTAGCCTTGAGACGTTTAGCAAAGATTATTAAAGGATGTTCCTTAATTTTTTTGTTTTCTGTTTCTTTTCTTTGTTTTATCCCTATGCTGTGCTGGTGTCTATGTGTGAGTGTGTGTGTCTGTGTGGGTGCTAGTATGTGTGAACAAAACCGGAAGAAAACAGCCGCATTAACAATGTGAAAACTTGACTCAATATTTGTATTATAATTGCAGTTGCCTTGCCTTCATTTGCCCATTGCAAATATACGTTAAATTCTTTATTTTTATCTGCTTCCTAATTCTTTGTGCATGCCAAAATCTCTCAAAATACCACTACACCGCCCTCCCCTCACAGCCCTACTATGTCATACTTGTTCTTACTGGTTAGTGACACGACAATTGTTGTCAAAAAAAGGTACACAAAATATCTGACAACTGCAGACACCAACTGTAACCAGTCAAAAGTCCTTATGTAGACAGTATAAAAGACAGAGCCTTGCAGCTTATATACACAACTCAATACACACACACACACACACGCACACAAAATATATGAAATATTCTAAAAATAGTATAAAATAAAACTTAATAGACACCAACGACTTTGTCTCCAACATTTAACTGTGCTTCGGTAAATAAAAGTACTGAAAAGTAAACATATGTATATATATATATATATATGATCGACCTATATATATAACGTTTTAAAACATTCCTCGCATACAGCATTTAAACTTATAGCAAAACGAGAGACAGATATGAAAAGAATTTTTTTTCTCTTCTTTTTTTTTTTTCTTTTAATAATTTTATTCAGTGGAAAATTGGCAACGTTAATTTTATTTGATGTAACCAAATCCTGCCCTGACTCTTCCTTACTCTCAAAACAAAATTGTATGCTACAATATATGATATGATATGATTTGGTATGACATGCTATATGCTATGGTATTATATGTGTACGGTGTGGCATGGTGTGGACAGTGTAGACTCTGTCAATATTTGCCTTGCAACACTTGAATGTCTGGCGTTGTTTTGATCCTGTTTGTACTTGTACTAGAATGATTGACGGCAAATGCTTTTTGACATTTTTGTTGCTTTCAACTTTTTTTTCTTCTTTTAGATGTATATATATATATATATATATATATTAAAGATTTTAATTCATTTAATTTAATTTACATATCACACACGCTGCACACATTTGCACTTCGTTAAACATCTAACAAATGCACATGATTTAAATAAAATAAAAAGTATATTATAATTTAAACTGTAAAATCCTATAAAGGTGTATTAAATGCGAGACAAATTGAGTTTACTAAGAAAATATAAAGCATTAACTAACTAACTGTACATTAAGTATAGTCATGCTCTAAAATCCTTAACATTTGCCACGCACTCAACTGATACTCATTAAAGGGTAACCTTTAACATTTATTTATTTCATTCAATTGAATTATAAATGAAAAATATATTTCCTAAAATTCTACAATTTGAATATAAATGAAATATATCTTATTTCATTTATTTTAGTTTTTTCTTTATTTTGATTGATTTGATTGGCATTTACATTAAACAATAGTTTGTTGTGCTTTATTGAGTTAATTTGCTTGACGTGTTTGATTTTGCTGTATGTCTAATTAAGCATGAAAAGAATAAGCAATATGAATTGTATAGTTTAAGGACATCATGAAAGCTAAATATATATTTCTACCACTCCCACTCCCACTCTCTCTCCTTCTTCTTAATAAACTCAAGCACATATAAACACATATAATTTATGTGAAATCCACTTGTTTAATTAAATAAATATGCTTAGGCATTTTGTAAAAAAGAAGCAAAGCGAAGCTATTGGAAATGTGCAAAATCCAAAAGTATGTAATACATAGAAATAATCATCGAGACCCCAAAAAGTATATATTCTGAATCAGGACGACAAGACGAGTTCATCTAGCCCTGTCCGTCTGTCTGTCTGTCCGTCTGTCCGTCAGTATGAACGTCTGTTTCTCAAAGACTATAAGATGTTCGTAGGTTATACGAGTTTGTTTTTGATTTTTGAATTTCCTCCCCTGACCCCCGCAAATCGAAAAAAACGATTATTAAGCACAATTTTCAACCGATCAAATTTATTTTTCGCACACATATAATGTAGACCATTCTTCATCTACGTTGTGAATTTCGTTAGAATTGAATAATAAACACGGAAGTTATACAACATTAAGTACCGCGCTATAGAGCGTGGGGGGCTAAAAGGTGCGCGCAATGGCTAAGTACGTGCAGAACTGTGTGTATGTATGAGTATGTGTGTGTGTGGCTGTATATGTAGGCAAAGGGGGGGCTCTCGTAGTCGGGTACACTCGACTACAGATTTCTTACTTGTTTTTCTATATATTTTCTTAAGTGGATATAAATAATAAGTTAAATTCTTTCCTAAAAATATGCAAGCTTTTAGTGTGTATTATAATTATTGTTATTAGCTTTTGATCTAATTTACCAGCAGCTAATGTTTTATTGCATCCAAAATCTTTTTATTTATTTTAATTCCTACTAAGCAACCACACACACAAACACATACAAGTGAAAAATTGTGTAGCACATATGTATATATAGAAGTTCTTTGCTCAAGTTCTTTGTTTACATACAGATTAAAGCAAATTAATTAATTTTTTCTTTTTGCCTTCTTTATTATTATTAATCTTAATAAACAACAAAAAAAAGGAAGGAACTTCTTGCTTAAATTTTTTTTATTTATTATATTTTTTTTTTTGTTCAATTTTCCTTGAAAAATTCTTAATTGTTTGCGCGTTTTCTTACCTGTCACTTGGGTGATGCCTTCCCGTTGAGCCGCTGAGACACGTCGAAACATGCTTAATACAGCTTTACTGTAATGTAGAAGAAGAAGAAGAAAAAAAAGGAAATAAAGTAGAAATATGAGCTCAAAAAAAAAAACAACGATAACAAAAACAACAACGTTTTCAGAACTTGAATTTCTCAACATTCTATACAAAATATAAAGAAATTATAGATTAAAAGTTACTCTTAAAATTGAATTATATAAAAATATCTTAAAGCAAAACTAAAATCTTTAAATATCTCTTGACATTTATATATATATATATATATATAAATACAGATAGTATATAAGGGGTATATAATTACTGCTTATTTGTGAAATAGTTGGTTAAAGTTATTTCCAAGTAAATTTTATTTATATAAAAGCAGAGCTTGCACATAACAGTTGAGCATTTCAAAAGGTCAGTAATCAACTCTCACTCAAAGTCTTTTTGAGTTAAAAGTCTGAAAATAACCGTTAGCATTGTGTCTCATATTTAACGGTCTTCGGTCCACTTATAACCTTTATTTTGCTTTTTTTTTAGATTTTGCTCAGTAACTGAACGATTTGCGTTGAGACAGATAAATAAAAGTCTTTTCGGGATTTTAAAAATATTTAAGCTAGCCATGAGAATTTTTGATTTAAGTAAGAAGCTGTATTCGAGTGTATCCTATGACATGAACACCTTTGCCTACAAACGAACAGACGGATACGTCTACATCGACTCGGCTAATCGTCCTGATCAAGAATATATAATTTTTATAGAGTTTCAGATGACTATATCTACTTGTTACATACTTTTCGTTTTAAACAATTCCATTACCCCATATTCATCTCTTTCTTCAAGCGCTGGCCTTGAGCTTATTATTTTTTCAGTCCCTAATAACTCTCAGTTTGGGAGCAATAAAATCTTTCAGTGCCTTTTAGTGTTAAGTCAAAGACTTTTAAAGACTTTTAGCTCAAATGGAAATGTTCAACCGATAACCGAAAATAAATAGAAAATAAAAGTTATGTTCAAAGTTTAAACAGGCCTGTAAAATTATATCAGTTATGTTCAGACTTCAAGCGAATATGAAATGTTGCTCAACTGTTATTTTCATACTATGTATAAAAGCCGTTCATTAGCAGCATACAAAACTCACATATCAAGTATACGACGTGTGTTTTTTAAGTCCAGATTTAAAATGTTACGTAATAAGCATATATATATATATATATATATATATAAATGCATATACATATGTATATGTATATATAATATAAATTATATGTATTTTAATTTGACTTACCGAAAATTCTGACCGCTCACGCAATAAAGTACAAAGTTGATGCCAAAATTTGTTATGAAGAACGCGTTGAATATGTATTGCAAGAGGATTGTTGTATTTTGGGTTTTAGCTGTTTGTGTCTGAAATAATTAATAATATATATATATATATATATATATATGTATGTTTATTTTATTTATATACTTTGTCTTATTGTTATTGATATTGTTGTTGCTTTTGACCTTTTGACTTATACAATTCATAGTGATTTTCATGGAAATGAATTGTTAGTTAGCCATACATTGTTGGGCTTAAGCTATTACAGGAATGTCCTTTGAATAAAACTTTGTTGCTTTGTAACTGAGTTTGGTATGTTCTTTATATTGTCTATGTAGAGCATATGTTAGGTATGTATGTGCCGTAGGGCATGGCTAGTGCACGTGACCTGATGAACTTAAATACATTTCCAGGCTGTTGCCCTATCAAATATCTTCCGCTCAATTAATTTTCTGTCGCAATCAATGTTCAAAATTTGTCGCATATTTTTTTTTTCTATTTTCTTTTGTTTTTTTTTTATATATATATATATATTTTCAATTTGTGCGTGCGTGTGGGTATGAAAAACAATTTCCTCTACCTATTCAGTCATCACACAGCTGTCGGCTCCCCTGTGAGACACACACACACATAAATAAACAGTAACCAAATTTGAAACACACTTGAGTCAAACTCTTAACGTGCTCTGAATTCTGAAATTTGAATTCAAATAAAGCCTTATCCGTTCAAGTCATATGTGAGAAATCAAGGGGGAAAAAAAAAACAACAAAAGAAAATTCACAATTTAACCTGGTTCCCTGTTGGCGCCCTTTGCTTTGTGAGTTAAGTTGTGTTTGGTGTGTCCAAAATAATATTTTGGTTGGAGTCCTGCAGCCAATCAAAACATTTTTGGTCCTAGATAATGTGACAACAGCAACCCTTTAAAATGATATTTATGTAATTAAATGTTGTCAAGTGTCGTAAAGCGACAAAACGTTAAGAGCTGCGTTTTTATTTTTAATTTTTTTACGATCCAACAGCGACAGAGAGTGCAGAAAGTAATTATGAAATCTAATTATGAGGCATAAACACGCATACACCCTGCTCAAAAGAGAATCATCAAAACAAAAATAAAATTGGGGTAGAGAGCATCCTTTTGCCTGTGAACTCTCAAAGAGATAGATAGAGAGAGAGAGGAAGAGCTCTGAATAACCTTTAAATTAATACAATGATAACTGACATGTCCTGCATATGTTGTTTGACAGTTGCTTGATCTTTATAAGATTTATATTATATATGTTCGATTCTGTATCGGTTATATTATATATATCCCGATTATTCATATATATATCCCGTTTTGCTTTAGTCAATTTCACTCAACACATAACGTTTAAGTTAAACTTAGTTTGACTTAACTAAAGGTATCCCTTTTTTTTGCTTACAAGGATTCAAAATGTATCTGCTGGGAAAAGTGCCTTAAGTTTTTTTTTTCTTTTTTACTTTAACTTGATTGATGTATGTGTTGAGTTGGGTCAACATAGTTTGAACCTTTTGCCTATATTGACCTTTAAGTATCATAGATTCCTTTAGAGCAAAGACCAAAAGGTGACGTGTCCTAGACATATCGTAACTTTTTGCATCAAACATTTAGTTTGATATTTTTTTTTTTTTTTTTTTAAATATTGTTTATATATTTTTTTAAATTTTTAAAAAAAGTTTTGTCAGGTGTCTAACCCCTTTCAAATGTGAATCAAAGTTATGGTTTTTATAGCCCCTTTGCCTTATTGTAAAAAAGAGCAAAGCGGAGCTATTGGAAATGTGCAAAATCCAAAAGTATGTAACACATAGAAATAATCATCGGAGACCCCATAAAGTATATATATTCTGAATCAGGACGACAAGACGAGTTCATCTAGCACTGTCCGTCTGTCTGTCTGTCCGTCTGTCCGTCAGTATGAACGCCTGTTTCTCAAAGACTATAAGATGTTCGTAGGTTATACGAGTTTGTTTTTCATTTTTTGAATTTCCTCCCCTGACCCTCGCAATTTGAAAAAAACGATTATTAAGCACAATTTTCAACCGATCAAATTTATTTTTGGTACACATCATAATTAGACCACTCTTGATTCATGTTGTGAATCTGGGTAAGATTGATCCATAATCTCGGAAGTTATAGATCATCAAAAGTGGCGTTATGGGCCCCGGTGGGGTATAGTAGTGCGCGCAAAATAAGAGCTAGAGCAACGAAATTTGGAACGTAGATTTGTTATGTTCGTACGCTATACGAGTTTGTTTTAGATTTTCGAATTTCCTCCCCTAACCCCCGCAATTTGAAAAAATCGATTATAAGGTAAAATTTTTAACCGATCAAATTTCTTTTTCGCACACATATTAAGTTGACCATTCTTCATCTATGTAACTAACTGATAGATAATGCCTTAACAATGAATCTTGGAAAATCTTTTACAATTTACTACAGTTGTCAATTAGCTATTGTTTAGTTAACCATTAGATAGAGCAGAGTTATATGGAGCTTAAAACTGATTTTGGTATAGAGTTTGCAATGCTAATTCCATGAATAAATAATATTATTATTAATTATATGTCTAAAGGCGTATTTAGTGTTATATATTTGCATTGCAGAACTTACCTCCCAATAGGTCTCAATGCGCAGTAGACAACTTGGTAGATTTAAGCAGACAAATACCGTTGAGACAATAAGCAACATTTTGGTAACCTTCAATTGTGATGAATTGTGCACTTTGCGACGTCCTGTAAAATGAATAATAAGTAAGTTTCAAGGAACTCTATATACATATATATATATGTATATACGTATATATATATGTATATTAATTGGCATTAAATGGGATTTTGCCATTTCTATTTCCCCCTTTTTTTTTGCCATTTGTCAATGCCAGTTGCCAGGACCCTTTGTATAATTTTTGTATATTTAAATTAGTTGAAAGAAGACTTGTTTATTTACTTTTAGCAGTTGGCTTAAGTCTTTCTATTTAATAGTTAATAGTTTCTGTTTGTGTGTGTGCGTGTTTCTGTGGAGGTGTAGATTAAAATTCTTAAGTAGTTTTCATTTTCACGCTGCTTTGAACAACGTCATATGTTGGCAAAAGTTTTTCATCAAAAAGGACTGCTAATTGTTGGTAAATTCTGCAAATGACGCACAAAACTTGCCAGTAACTTGTTGTTCATTTTATGTTATGTTTCAGTATGTGCGTGTATGTGAGTGTGTTTGTTTGTTGTGTGGTGTGCATGCAATGTGTCATTCAGTTTTGAATGTGTAACAGCTTAGATAAAGTCATGTCAATTGGCTGGAACCTAATGTAATTTCTGCTATGAATCTCTCACCTGGTTTCTCTATAATCTCGCAATGATGTTGACAGTTATGTTCATGTTGTTCTCGTTGCTGTTGCTGCTGCTGCTGCTGCTGCTGGTGTTGTTGTTGTTGTTCGCTTTGCTTGGATATAACACTATGTTGTCCGCTTGGATGTGTACCAGTTGACTTTTGTCGCTTCAATGATGCCGTAAGGCGATACGATGATGTGGCACCTCCAGTTGATAAACTTGTTGTATTGCTAGTCATCTGAGGTTTCCTAGAAAAATATAAAAATTTAAAAAAAAAAAAAAAAACAATATAAATAATATATAAGAAAATTCATTTCTTTGATAAGAATTGCAAATTATTTTACCAGTAGACAAAATACATTTTATACTATAATAAGATCAGAGTTAAGTGCATTCATGAAGTGCAACTTATGAATCCCTTTTCTATTATGAAAACCCTCGAAACCTTCAAAGCAAAAGATATTCTTTTTATGCCCTGCAGGTGGGCAGTTGCAACAGATAAAAAGCATAAGAAATGTGTAGATTCTCTTTAGATATACATAAATAGACAATCTAAAAGCATTTGATTAACGTTGTAAATTGAAGTTAACCTAAGCTATATATATATATATATATATATATACTTGCCCCAGACTGTACTTATACTTACATCTTATGCATAGTCAAGGTGCGTCGCACAGTTGCAAATTTCCAAACTGTGCACCCAGTGCAGGTGTTCAGCACGGTGATGGTAGTAAATGGCACTGCATACACAACAATCGAGTCCCAATAGTTAAAGAGTGCAAGTTGTTCCTGTAACGAAGCAACACATATACACAGGAATATAGAGGAATATTTATATAGCTTTTTTTGTTAGGTTTACTTGATATATTGCAAACACTCTTTTATTTCTAGCATAGATTATTTACCATTTGATTTTTGACTTTTTGGCTTATGTGGCGTATGCGTAATTCAATTTCTTAAATAAACTTTTTTTTTTTTAACTAATCAAATGAACAGCACATAAAAACTGCGTTCGTTTCAAAATACATCAAAACCCTCTAGAAAAAAATAATCGAAATTATCTTTTTTACTTTTTATTGCACACGTGTATTTGTGTGTCTGTGTGGATGTTCGTGTGTGTGTGTGGGTGGGTGTGTTATTGCAAAGATAGCATAAGCTTACGTTTGACCATTTATTGCATAGCCAAAAAATATTTCAAAAGAAATTTAATTAAAACATCTTCTGTATCTTTTTTTCTGGTTTCTCTTTCTCCTACTTTCTCGATGCGTTGGCGATGATTTTAAAAATAAACTGTTCTATTTTCACACATACATGTTCTAACTGTCCATAACACCTTTCCTTATAGAGAGAGAGAGAGAGAGAGAGAGAGAGAGAGAGAGAGAGAGAGAGAGAGAGAGAGAGAGAGAGAGAGAGAGAGAGAGAGAGAGAGAGAGAGAGAGAGAGAGAGAGAGAGAGAGAGAGAGAGAGAGAGAGAGAGAGAGA
>JBAMBS010001358.1:0-164667 GCA_037044455.1 Zygothrica quintamaculata
TGGTCCTTTGAGCGCTTGGTTAAATTATCCGAAGGCCCACAGAGACCACATTCTCCATTTCGCAGCAACGCAAAGTCGCTAAGGTGCGACGCACCACAACAACAACAACAACAACAATAACAACAGAATACCGTTACACTCGTTGGTGTGGCTGCTGTTGTTGTTGTTGGTATTTGGCGACTTGTCGAGCACTTGGAATATTTTATAAGAATAAAACTTGACCCGCTTTTTACAACGAAAACAACAACAAATAAAAAAGGCTGGCAAATTCAACCGCACAGACAGAGAGACACATACACACACACACACACACTTACACCTGTGCAACTTCCAGCTCTATTCATCATCATCAACAGCAACATCATCATCATCATCATCATTATCATCAGCATCATCAGCTCAGCACTTCAGCTCGCCACTTCTTTAGCTCTTTCACCTGCCTTTGCCCCTCTTCACTCTGTGACTGTCACCTATTGTTTGTTTTTTTTCCATATATATATATTATTGTTGCCTTTTTATGCTCCTCTTCTTTCATTCTTTATCTGTTTATGTCTCATTCTCTCTCTCTTAATCTGAGCATTTATACTTCTGCTTTTAGTCAGCTCTTAATTAAAATTAACATTTCATGAAGTGAAGCTGCGTTTATACGATATGCAAAGCACACAATAATATAATCCGAGAATGAAACTTTACTGAAAAGCTTGTGCTTCTTATTTTGAAATATTTAAGCCAAATGCTCTTAACACCCAACTGATCTCTCTGTTTGTGTACCTTCTCTCACTCACTATCTTTTTGTATCCCTATCTTGTTAGCTTTCAACTTTTGCCATCTAAAAAAAACGAATTATCCCTGATTAGCTTTAAATTATATTTAAATATTTATTTATTTGACTTTTACTTATAAAAAAAACCTTTGTGTGTGTGTGTTTGTTTGTGTTTGTGTCTGTGTATGCGGGTTGGTTATTGTACGTAAGCATAAAGGTTAAAATGGTTTAGGCTTTGTGCATGTCAATTTAATTGACTCATTGAATATGAGAAAGGTACAAATTTTGTTTGCTCTTTATAAAAGTGGATTTTAGCAAATTATAAAAAATCCTTTTTAAGATAAATTTTAATTAAAAAACTGTTTTTTTTTTATCAATAAGTAAAGTTTAGAACATGTAAAAAATCTTGTTTAATTTTAATTAAATGAAATGAAAACTGAAAATACAACAACTCAAGCATGTAGAGTAGAATCACCTTGAGAGCTCAATGATATACCGCACAGAAGTCGATTCGGCAGACAAAAAAAGCTCCAATCAGAATATATTTGAATAAATCAAATATATTCTGATTGGAGCTTTTTTTGTCTGCCGATCGACTTCTGTGCGGTATATACATTGAGCTCTCAAGGTGATTCTACTCTACATGCTTGAGTTGTTGTATTTTCAGTTTTCATTTCATTTAATTAAAATTAAACAAGATTTTTTACATGTTCTAAACTTTACTTATTGATAAAAAAAAAACAGTTTTTTAATTAAAATTTATCTTAAAAAGGATTTTTTATAATTTGCTAAAATCCACTTTTATAAAGAGCAAACAAAATTTGTACCTTTCTCATATTCAATGAGTCAATTAAATTGACATGCACAAAGCCTAAACCATTTTAACCTTTATGCTTACGTACAATAACCAACCCGCATACACAGACACAAACACAAACAAACACACACACACAAAGGTTTTTTTTATAAGTAAAAGTCAAATAAATAAATATTTAAATATAATTTAAAGCTAATCAGGGATAATTCGTTTTTTTTAGATGGCAAAAGTTGAAAGCTAACAAGATAGGGATACAAAAAGATAGTGAGTGAGAGAAGGTACACAAACAGAGAGATCAGTTGGGTGTTAAGAGCATTTGGCTTAAATATTTCAAAATAAGAAGCACAAGCTTTTCAGTAAAGTTTCATTCTCGGATTATATTATTGTGTGCTTTGCATATCGTATAAACGCAGCTTCACTTCATGAAATGTTAATTTTAATTAAGAGCTGACTAAAAGCAGAAGTATAAATGCTCAGATTAAGAGAGAGAGAATGAGACATAAACAGATAAAGAATGAAAGAAGAGGAGCATAAAAAGGCAACAATAATATATATATATGGAAAAAAAACAAACAATAGGTGACAGTCACAGAGTGAAGAGGGGCAAAGGCAGGTGAAAGAGCTAAAGAAGTGGCGAGCTGAAGTGCTGAGCTGATGATGCTGATGATAATGATGATGATGATGATGATGTTGCTGTTGATGATGATGAATAGAGCTGGAAGTTGCACAGGTGTAAGTGTGTGTGTGTGTGTGTATGTGTCTCTCTGTCTGTGCGGTTGAATTTGCCAGCCTTTTTTATTTGTTGTTGTTTTCGTTGTAAAAAGCGGGTCAAGTTTTATTCTTATAAAATATTCCAAGTGCTCGACAAGTCGCCAAATACCAACAACAACAACAGCAGCCACACCAACGAGTGTAACGGTATTCTGTTGTTATTGTTGTTGTTGTTGTTGTTGTGGTGCGTCGCACCTTAGCGACTTTGCGTTGCTGCGAAATGGAGAATGTGGTCTCTGTGGGCCTTCGGATAATTTAACCAAGCGCTCAAAGGACCAGAGCAGGCGACTGACGACTGACGACTTCTTCGGGGACATTCTGTGGGCAAAGACAAAGAGAAAGAATAACAAAGCAAAAGTCCGTGTAAAGAACCACAAAACAAAAACAAAACAAAAATAAAAAACACTTTTTTTCTTACCATAGTTAAAGAAAACGAATTGCAAATACACTATATAAAGTATTATATATAAAGCTGATCTATAGCGAAATTTGTTAACCAGTTAGAGTCGACGCACATCAATTTAATTATTATAGATACTCTTATTGTAAAGTATATATATACAGTCTGTCTGTTGTATATAGTCTGTTATATATAGTCTAGAGATAGCCAGGTTATCCACTTCAGAGCTATAAATATGCTAAGTAAGAGAGAGAAAGAAAGAATGAGAGGGATAAAGAGTCTCAACGTCTCGTTTAGACAATAAAATGTTCAACTGCTGTTGAAGGGTTAAAGAAGCAAAACGTTAGGCTTATGAGTAATACAATCAGTTAGAAAGAGATGCAGAGACTTAGACTAGAAAGGGAAAGAACACAAAAGAAAAGAAAAAAAACAGAAAAAGAACTCAGCTAGGCAATTATTGTTGATGAATATGTACGAATTATGAACATAAGAAAGGCATTTCCTTTCGTTTTCTTTTCTGTTGCTCTTGCCCTTACCCATTTCTTATCGTTAACATCCTTTTTTTCCACTTAGCCAAGTTCAACACGCGAAAGTTTTTCTTAGCCATTTGGTTTATGACTAGAATACACACACACACACACACACAGTCTCATACACTCACACAATGAAAATGGACTTGAACATAGATATATAATATAGGTCTACTTATATAATAGAAATTCGTAAATAGAAAATGTTTGCGCCGCATGAAATACAATAATTTGTTATCTGTGTCCAACACTTCACTTCAATCAGTAATGAGTCCTTTTGTCCTTATGGCTTATGGCTCTGTGCGCTCTTCTAATGTCCTTTCGTCTATAAATCAAAATATACATATATATATATATGTTTGTTTGTATGCATGTTTGCATATACCAACAAACACATAGAGATAGACATAATTAAGTCATGTTGTGCACAACACATTTTCTCTTTCCACTGCTTTTAGCACTCGGTTAACCACATCATAAATAATGATTAGAAAATTAAGTGCAATGTCCATTGGAAAAACCCTTTATCCTTTTTTTCCCTCCTCATTAACCCATTCGCTATTATCTGCTATATGCAGTAATATTCCAGTATTGCAATACCGCATTAGAGGTTTTAAATTTAATTAAATTACCTTTTCAATTTGTTTTCATATTAAATTGGAAATTGCAAACACAAAAAGTTTTAATTTCAATTTTAAAAACTTTAAATTAAAAATTCGTTATTTTTTTTTCTTCAACTTCAAATTATAATATGATATCCAATTTATTTACAATCATAAAATTAAAAACATTTTTCACTAATTTTCATTAATTATCAGCTGTAGCTAAATATTTTTTAATGTTTCTCATTATTTCATATAATTTTATACATATTTTTTTGATTTTAAATTTTGTTGTTGTAATAAATAAATGATTAAGTTTCCCAAAATGATGAAGGTTGAATTAAAGTAACCCCTAGAGGGGTCTTGAATTCAATTCCCAGCATAGAATTGTAGTAATTGAAGTGCCTTTGGCCGTAGCTCCATATATTTTGATGTCAAGTTTACTTTGATTAAACTTCTTATAGAAACTTTGTATAACAATTATTTAAAATATTAATTTTTAATCAAAGTGTGCCTTATTTTGTGGCAGTGTATTAATACCCTATAGAAATTTATGATGAAGTTCGTCATCTGTTACAAATCATTACCTTCTTTAAAGCAACAAATAAAATTGTTGCCAAATTTGTCTGAGCGCAACTGAAGTGAGCCTAAAATAATTGCTGCCTACTTTTGGGCGATAATTGTTTTTTGCATTAGCGAGTGGAACTTGCAGATACTCTGTAAATTAAAACTATCCTACTACTGCGTATATTTAGTTGCAATTTTAAATGTGTAATAGATCAGAGAAAGCGAATTTGATAAATAAATAAATTTGATAAACTAGTAAATAAATGTGATTAATTGTATTTTGACGAGTTTCTAATATAGTAAGGAATACATGAATGAAAAGGCTATTTAAAGGGTATGCAAAGCTACTGAAATAAATAGTATTTTTAGAATCGTATTATAGGTAATGTAAGAAAGAAATAGTTATGTCTACCCACAAAAAAGCAACTCTCTGAATGGCTTTTTAATGTATTTTTATCGTTCCAAAGTTTTTCTCTTATTTTAATTAGCTTGCAGTTTATAACTGTTTACAGGGTATTATCCCGTCGTTTAATTTTTATATATTTTTAGCAATTTTGTATGTCTGTATAAATTTGATAAATGAAAAGATTTTTGGGTCCAGTCACCATTATTAATTCCCGCTTGTGCGCACACAGAAAGAGATTTCCTTCAAGCGTCAAACTATAAATATAAATGGTAAAAGAAACTAATTTGAAAGTACCTCAAACTACTGCAACATTTCCCCTCTGTTGCCCAAATATATATATATATATATATATATATATATATACCCTTCTTATACAACTGGCTAATTACCAACTATGTCCAATGTTTTGGTGTAAAGACAAATGGAGGAGCAATAGGCAGCACCACCAGCAGCAGCTGCAGTCGAAGTAGGAGCAGCAGCAGTAAGAAATGAAATTTATAAATTTGTTAGCGCAAATTTGTTAGAACTAATTAAAAACACTTTAAGCCAAAATTATTTGATGGCCAAAATGCGATAACTTAAACATGAATGACGAAGAGGAAGAGGAAGGAAGTATAAGTAGAAGTGTAGAAATTTTTGGTTGGGCCAAAGGCGCCAATCTAATTAATGCGCTGTACAAATATGCGCTGGAAATTTATATGGCAAAAGCTGAACACAAATGGCAAGGATACGGCACACCTGGCCAGGATACAGTATATATATATATAGTATACAGTTGTCTCTCTATACATGTGTATATGTAGGCGTGTGTCTGTGTCTTTGTATATTTTTTTTGCAATAATTGCGTAAATTTTTCACAAACAACAAGTGGCTCTGGCATAGGAGCCAAGCGTATTACTTACTAGGCAACGGGGGTAGAAGGAGTGGAAGAGAGAGACAGTGGAAGTTGGATGTGTGTGTTTTGGCCAGAACAAACAGGTTTTTCAAGTGGCTGAGAAACGCAATTTGTTTGCCTGGTCTCTTAGCCAGGCTTTTGTGAGATGATTTGATTATACAGCCAACAAATAATCAGCCCATGGCTAAAAGAGAACTCTGCACGCTCTATGCCAGGAGGTGGAACAGGTTCAAGTGGACTATTCCTGGTCACACTCACCATCTGCTATCTTCGGCCTGTTCATTCATACGAGTGTTTCTTTTGTGTGTTGCAATACCCTATAAATCACGCATACCTGGGAAAGGGTATGGCAAACAATATACAAACAGCCAAAGATTCTATTTTGGCAAGCAAATTAAGAATCTTTTACAGGGTATAATTGAGTTGTGTTTATATCATTTAAGTTTGTTTTGTTAAGCTCTTGGATTTGATAAAAAAAAGTGATTTGACATTGATTTGTTTTGCAGATATTTTTAGCTATTTCCATCTATTGTCCAGTCTTATAAGGATATAAATAGATTTATTGTCTCGAAAAAATAAAGAGAAATCTATAGAAAGAATTATTTCTGTTACAGTTTTACCTGTTTAGTGTTATAAAAGTCCTTGAAAGCACACAGAAAACCAAAATTAAAGAGGTCAACGGTCATGTGTGAGGCAGCTGTAAAAATACCTAGAAAGGATATATATTACTCACTGATAGATTACATATCCTGAATTTCGATTTTCTTATGCTCAATTCAAATTGGTTGACAGAGATCCTTTGGGCTTATTTCTGTCCTCAAATGTCAATGCAAAACTTATTTATGGCCTGTCCTGAAAATGTTCTCAATAAGCTTTTCATTCTTATGTCCTTGTGTGTACTGTGATGCCATTTGCATGTGTATAATATACATATATAAATATAAGAATACTTAACATGTCCTTTAAAATCTTCAGATTCTTATTAATAAAAACTCTTATCAATATTCTGTTGTTGCAGCAACATCATCTATAGCCAAGTTACTTATGAGCTGCCTGAAATGGCAACAAGCTGCAATTGAAGTTAATTGCAATCTGCTTTGACGTTTGGCGGTAACAGCAGCAACAACAGCAACAGCAGTTGGCAGTTGGCGATTGTCTGTTGGCAGTAGCCTGACTGTTAAAAGGACGGAGGAAGCAACAGAAAGGCGCCAAGGTGTAAGCCTTGTGCAAGACACTCGCCAATCTGTGGACGCGCCTACGTTCGCCACGGCCCAATCGGGCCAGTGGCGGTTACCTGCTTACGGGCACAAGTGCGGCTAGAGAGGATGAGCTGCTGGGCGTTACGGGACGTAGAACGCGTCTGGTAACTGGCATAGATGTGGATACAACAGAAGCCAATACAACAGAGGCATCAGGTGCACGCTGTAGGCGTACTGAGTGTTTAATTAATGTGACGGACTTTAGTGATTTTCAAGCCGCGGTGACAACAACAGAAACAGAAACCGAAACTGAGTATGAGCTGGATACAAGGACGGCAGTTACTGAATTGCTAGTGCCCAGCATAATAACAACAGCAACAACAGCAGATATACAAAGCACAACAACTACAAATATCAACAACAATAACATTACCAACAATAGCAACATCAACAGCAGCACCAGCAACATCAACAACAACAACAACAGCAACAACAACATGTCACGCATTTTACAACCTCGTTATCGTTTCCGTGATCTACTTTTGGGTGATTTCTCTTTCAACGATGATGGCGAAAGGTAAGTAAGCTTCTCTTTTGGTCTTAATTGAGTCAAGTTTTTCCAAGCAGACAGCTGTGACCACTTAGACATTTACCAAAAAGCCTACATCTTCATCTACATCTACATTTACATCTATATAGTTAACTGTAACTAGCTAATACCTCCCCACAATTACGAAAATTGCGCATACGCCTAGTTGACTGCTGCCAGTTAGCAGCTGTTGCAGGTGTCAATTTCTTTTTTATTTAACATTCTTTTTAGCCATTGGGCATATGAATTTTATTATGTAATATAATAACTATTACATCATGCTTGATATATGTATATATATAAAGTTGATCAGGTGTAGATGTACATATATATATTAAAGTTAATGGTTGCTTATATAACTTTTCAGTTTAGCCACAAGAAATTTTACTACAAATGTTGTTATATATACAAATTGCTGCTTGTGGTAGTGTATAACTATATATACTGCGTAGTAAACTCTGATTTAGTTCAGATACAGCTTCCACTATATATATATATCAAAAAGGGTATTCCTTGTGCGTTGCTTTAAGTTTGCTGCGTTTACTCTTGGTTTAATTGCAATTAAACATTACCAAGGAAAAATATTTTTAATTGCATTTACCAGCTGTACAGGCAGCAAACTTATATACACATTTAAACACACACACACACATACGTTTACAACATAAATACACACATATATACAGAGTTCTACTTATAGACTCAAAGCATTGGATCTATGCATAATTTATGACACTTGCCGGCAAATCGATCTATTGATTTTCACTTGACACGGGCTCGGTACAATAATCGCGCACTTTTGTTCAATTATTTACAAGCTGGTAAATGGCAAAGAGTGCGGCTGGCGTGTCCCTTTTAAAGCTTGTTAGCTTTTGTTATGGTCATATCAAGATATTTGCTGGTCTATGCTAGTCTATGCGCTTGTAAAAGCACTAATGACACTCATTCATATCGGGCTGATTGATTGATTTATATCTGCTAAATTGCTATAAAATTTCTTCAACAAATATAATTTAACGGCACGTTAAATACATAACTGTAGTTTATGGTAACTTAAAAGCTGCTTAAAGCTTGACTTAAAGCTGAAAGCTCTACTTAATATTTATACAACAATAACATTATCAATTCAATTGTTTTTATTTTTTAGTAGCCTCATTTTAATTGAAGTTTCAGTTCGTTTATTAGCCATTAGCATATTTTTAACTACAATTGAATCCTTAATAATGTTGTCCTTATATGTATTGCTATATATATGCACATTCGTTCTTATATATTTATATATATATGTATACTTGAACAATTGAAATCAATTCAATTGTCGTGGCCCAAACACATTTCTATGCAAATTCGTTACAACTAATCGATATTTCCAAATTTTTGTAAGCAAAGTGCAATCGATGTCAAAAAAAAAAAATTTTAAATATATACAAAAAAAAAATGGAAAAATGACGATTAGAAATGCAATGGGAAAATGCGAAAAATTAATTTTCCTTTTCCATTTTGTAGCAGTAAATAGAAATTCTACAATTTTCCCACAATTTCATTGTTCGTTGGGTCAACATTGTGACGTTCTTTCAAATTAAACAAGTAGCTTGTTGTGTGTGCAATTGAATTGAGAGTATAACTGATTGACTAACGAATACCCTGTAAGCTATATATTATGGAAAAGTACATAACACATAATACAAGCTTCGATTACATTGCATTAATTGAGTTAAATTTCTGTTAAAGTTACAATTTCCAATTCTTTGTTCTTAAGTAACTAATATACCCTATACAATGTTAGCTATAGGATATACAAATATTGAATTCCCATAGCACACTAAGCGCTATTGAAGTGTGTTTAGCAAAGATTTATTATACATGGAATATGTTGAATGACAAAATACCGGAAATGAGGAAGTGATTTGGACAGATATCCGAACTTCAGCTTAATGGGATTTAATGGACTAATGATCCATAGATATTTGAATCTAATATATAGATATATATACATATATTTATATGTTGAGCTCATTAGCTAAACTGGTTGAGCGCAGAATAAATCATTTAGTCATTTTAGTCAACGACATGAATACAACACAAATTTATATTTTTTTCATATTTTGGCAATTGATTTGGGCCAGAAATGAGGTAAAATAAAGTTATTAATTTAATTAGTTGCTCTTAAATTTATATATTTATCTTACAACTTTTTAATAACAGAAATTTATGGAAAATAAATGGAAACTCAAATTGGAATCATTTATAATGAAGTGTAATATGGATTATGTAAAGAATTGTCAGAAATTAACACAAGATTCGGTAATCTGGAGCTTTACTGTACTTGAAGAAATCGATAGCTTTCAACTAAAAATGAAAGTTGAGTCCTTAAAGCCAAAACGTACACTCTTTCAGTTTGAATACAAGAATGGTTGCCGCTTTCTGAATAATCCATTCACGTATAAAATGTTTCAGCGTATCTACGATGAAATGGTCTATAATAATACATATTTTAAATGCCCCATTAAACAGGGTGTTTACTATTTAAACAGTAACTTTTCAAATAATGTGCTTAGCATACAACATCCTGTGGGCAGTTATCAGGCTAGTGTACGTATTTTATATCCTAAAAGTAAAACTCCTTACGTAATTGAAATCACAGTCAATTATCAATATAAATAACTTTAACTTACTAAAATACAAATGTACTGTTTATCTATAAGCTTTATAGACAAATTATAAATTTGGCTTATACACATAATATTAGCCACAAAATATATAATACAACGTATGCCTAATGCTATATATAATATTTATATATATATATATATATTCAATCTAATTTTTGTGTGATTATTTCATGACATAAGCACAAATTGTTTATGGTTCAGTTTAACTGTAATTAAAGTACTGTAGAGATTGTACCGTTAATATGCATCGTGTTACATCCCTAGAGAGATAGTTAATGGTTAACAGCTAATTAACTGACCATTAATTGGGCTTCAAATGAAATTCTTTTTGCCCCAAAACATGTAAATACAATTTTAATGGCTTTATAAATACGCCAATTGTATTTGGAGTTGTAGCACTTGCTACACCAAACAGTTTGTGAATGAAGTCTAGCTACTCATGTTACCAATTGTGTTACAGTAGGTTAATACTTGGCCATTTCAATGCCAATCACGCAATTTGTTTTATACTTTGACCTAGTGCCAGTTAAGAAGCTACGCCAACAGCTTCAAGCAGTTTAACTGATGCAGTAAGTGTTGGAAGTGGAGGTAGAAGTACAGTTGATTGGCTGTTTCCGTTTTGTTGCTGCTCTAAGGAGCATTTATATTCAAAGTGTTGGCCAAGTTCTGCAAGCAAATCTATAGGTGAATAAAAATGTAGCTAGGTATACGAAAGGTGTTTACTTACTCAGCGATTTGCAAGTGTTTACAACCTTTCATTCTGTTGCACATACAATCAGTTGCTTATATATATATATTAATATATATTTGAATCCTAGCAGCATTTATCATATAGTGTTGTGCCACAGTGGAACTATATTGTGTGCAGCATACGAGTATATCAAATAAACATGCGAAGCGTGTAAATTGTTTAAGCTGTTTAAATATTGCAAATTAGTTGCGCATACGCCATGTACTCCCTAAGGTGCCATAAGGTAATGCTCATCGCGTATGTGGTAGTCATAAAATGTCAGTTTCTGTATATATATGTGTGTGTGTGTGCGTGTCCTCACGCACAAAATCATATTTCGTTGCCCTTTGCATTTAATGTGGCGTAAATATTTTAATTTTTTATAAGAACGAATTGCTCAGCTGACTGCGACGCGTGCGTAAGTGGCCGTATCATTTGCCATTCTAATGCCACGTACTGTGCCCAAAACACTTGCCACTTGTTCAACGTTCACCGTACTCAGTTCACCGTTCGCTTTTTGTTGCTCCTCCAATAGTAGCTCAGCCAGTGCTCTTATGGCATGCCCCACTGCCCTTATGGCTCAAATACTTGCACGTCTTTCTGTTATACCTTGCCATGTAAAAATAGGCTCTTTTTAGCATCACATAAAGCTGGCCAGAAGCGTCCAATACGGCAACAAAGATCTCCTTGCCAAGTGTAAAATGATAACATTCCATTGGGTTACCGGAAAATGGAAAAGAATGTATTAGGATTAACAATTATAATAGTAAAAAAGTAATTTTAATTGCAACTTTATTTAAGCTGTAGTTCATTGTGTTTATCTTATAGTTTGGCAGCTTTTAAAGACAACTCTTTTTATGTAAGGGTATTGGCCATTCGTTGCTATAGTCATTTTCAATTTCGAGCCAAATTTTTTTTTGTAGCTTAAGGGCTTTGAAATTTATAATTTGTCTATAAAGCTTATAGATAAACAGTACATTTGTATTTTAGTAAGTTAAAGTTATTTATATTGATAATTGACTGTGATTTCAATTACGTAAGGAGTTTTACTTTTAGGATATAAAATACGTACACTAGCCTGATAACTGCCCACAGGATGTTGTATGCTAAGCACATTATTTGAAAAGTTACTGTTTAAATAGTAAACACCCTGTTTAATGGGGCATTTAAAATATGTATTATTATAGACCATTTCATCGTAGATACGCTGAAACATTTTATACGTGAATGGATTATTCAGAAAGCGGCAACCATTCTTGTATTCAAACAGAAAGAGTGTACGTTTTGGCTTTAAGGACTCAACTTTCATTTTTAGTTGAAAGCTATCGATTTCTTCAAGTACAGTAAACCTCCAGATTACCGAATCTTGTGTTAATTTCTGACAATTCTTTACATAATCCATATTACACTTCATTATAAATGATTCCAATTTGAGTTTCCATTTATTTTCCATAAATTTCTGTTATTAAAAAGTTGTAAGATAAATATATAAATTTAAGAGCAACTAATTAAATTAATAACTTTATTTTACCTCATTTCTGGCCCAAATCAATTGCCAAAATATGAAAAAAATATAAATTTGTGTTGTATTCATGTCGTTGACTAAAATGACTAAATGATTTATTCTGCGCTCAACCAGTTTAGCTAATGAGTTCAACATATAAATATATGTATATATATCTATATATTAGATTCAAATATCTATGGATCATTAGTCCATTAAATCCCATTAAGCTGAAGTTCGGATATCTGTCCAAATCACTTCCTCATTTCCGGTGTTTTGTCATTCAACATATTCCATGTATAATAAATCTTTGCTAAACACACTTCAATAGCGCTTAGTGTGCTATGGGAATTCAATATTTGTATATCCTATAGCTAACATTGTATAGGGTATATTAGTTACTTAAGAACATAGAATTGGAAATTGTAACTTTAACAGAAATTTAACTCAATTAATGCAATGTAATCGAAACTTGTATTATGTGTTATGTACTTTTCCATAATATATAGTTTACAGGGTATTCGTTAGTCAATCAGTTATACTCACAATTCAATTGCACACACAACAAGCTACTTGTTTAATTTGAAAGAACGTCACAATGTTGACCCAACGAACAATGAAATTGTGGGAAAATTGTAGAATTTCTATTTACTGCTACAAAATGGAAAAGGAAATTTAATTTTTCGCATTTTCCCATTGCATTTCTAATCGTTATTTTTCCATTTTTTTTGTATATATTTAAAATTTTTTTTTTTGACATCGCTTGCACTTTGCTTACAAAAATTTGGAAATATCGATTAGTTGTAACGAATTTGCATAGAAATGTGTTTGGGCCACGACAATTGAATTGATTTCAATTGTTCAAGTATACATATATATATAAATATATAAGAACGAATGTGCATATATATATAGCAATACATATAAGGACAACATTATTAAGGATTCAATTGTAGTTAAAAATATGCTAATGGCTAATAAACGAACTGAAACTTCAATTGAAATGAGGCTACTAAAAAAGAAAAACAATTGAATTGATAATGTAATTGTTATATAAATATTTAATAGAGCTTTCAGCTTTAAGTTAAGCTTTAAGCAGCTTTTAAAGATACCATAAACTATAGTTTTGTATTTAACGTGCCGTTAAATTATATTTGTTGAAGAAATTTTATAGCAATTTAGCAGATATAAATCAATCAATCAGCCCGATATGAATGAGTGTCATTAGTGCTTTTACAAGCGCATAGACTAGCATAGACCAGCAAATATCTTGATATGACCATAACAAAAGCTAACAAGCTTTAAAAGGGACACGCCAGCCGCACTCTTTGCCATTTACCAGCTTGTAAATAATTGAACAAAAGTGCGCGATTATTGTACCGAGCCCGTGTCAAGTGAAAATCAATAGATCGATTTGCCGGCAAGTGTCATAAATTATGCATAGATCCAATGCTTTGAGTCTATAAGTAGAACTCTGTATATATGTGTGTATTTATGTTGTAAACGTATGTGTGTGTGTGTGTTTAAATGTGTATATAAGTTTGCTGCCTGTACAGCTGGTAAATGCAATTAAAAATATTTTTCCTTGGTAATGTTTAATTGCAATTAAACCAAGAGTAAACGCAGCAAACTTAAAGCAACGCACAAGGAATACCCTTTTTGATATATATATATAGTGGAAGCTGTATCTGAACTAAATCAGAGTTTACTACGCAGTATATATAGTTATACACTACCACAAGCAGCAATTTGTATATATAACAACATTTGTAGTAAAATTTCTTGTGGCTAAACTGAAAAGTTATATAAGCAACCATTAACTTTAATATATATATGTACATCTACACCTGATCAACTTTATATATATACATATATCAAGCATGATGTAATAGTTATTATATTACATAATAAAATTCATATGCCCAATGGCTAAAAAGAATGTTAAATAAAAAAGAAATTGACACCTGCAACAGCTGCTAACTGGCAGCAGTCAACTAGGCGTATGCGCAATTTTCGTAATTGTGGGGAGGTATTAGCTAGTTACAGTTAACTATATAGATGTAAATGTAGATGTAGATGAAGATGTAGGCTTTTTGGTAAATGTCTAAGTGGTCACAGCTGTCTGCTTGGAAAAACTTGACTCAATTAAGACCAAAAGAGAAGCTTACTTACCTTTCGCCATCATCGTTGAAAGAGAAATCACCCAAAAGTAGATCACGGAAACGATAACGAGGTTGTAAAATGCGTGACATGTTGTTGTTGCTGTTGTTGTTGTTGTTGATGTTGCTGGTGCTGCTGTTGATGTTGCTATTGTTGGTAATGTTATTGTTGTTGATATTTGTAGTTGTTGTGCTTTGTATATCTGCTGTTGTTGCTGTTGTTATTATGCTGGGCACTAGCAATTCAGTAACTGCCGTCCTTGTATCCAGCTCATACTCAGTTTCGGTTTCTGTTTCTGTTGTTGTCACCGCGGCTTGAAAATCACTAAAGTCCGTCACATTAATTAAACACTCAGTACGCCTACAGCGTGCACCTGATGCCTCTGTTGTATTGGCTTCTGTTGTATCCACATCTATGCCAGTTACCAGACGCGTTCTACGTCCCGTAACGCCCAGCAGCTCATCCTCTCTAGCCGCACTTGTGCCCGTAAGCAGGTAACCGCCACTGGCCCGATTGGGCCGTGGCGAACGTAGGCGCGTCCACAGATTGGCGAGTGTCTTGCACAAGGCTTACACCTTGGCGCCTTTCTGTTGCTTCCTCCGTCCTTTTAACAGTCAGGCTACTGCCAACAGACAATCGCCAACTGCCAACTGCTGTTGCTGTTGTTGCTGCTGTTACCGCCAAACGTCAAAGCAGATTGCAATTAACTTCAATTGCAGCTTGTTGCCATTTCAGGCAGCTCATAAGTAACTTGGCTATAGATGATGTTGCTGCAACAACAGAATATTGATAAGAGTTTTTATTAATAAGAATCTGAAGATTTTAAAGGACATGTTAAGTATTCTTATATTTATATATGTATATTATACACATGCAAATGGCATCACAGTACACACAAGGACATAAGAATGAAAAGCTTATTGAGAACATTTTCAGGACAGGCCATAAATAAGTTTTGCATTGACATTTGAGGACAGAAATAAGCCCAAAGGATCTCTGTCAACCAATTTGAATTGAGCATAAGAAAATCGAAACTCAGGATATGTAATCTATCAGTGAGTAATATATATCCTTTCTAGGTATTTTTACAGCTGCCTCACACATGACCGTTGACCTCTTTAATTTTGGTTTTCTGTGTGCTTTCAAGGACTTTTAGAACACTAAACAGGTAAAACTGTAACAGAAATAATTCTTTCTATAGATTTCTCTTTATTTTTTCGAGACAATAAATCTATTTATATCCTTATAAGACTGGACAATAGATGGAAATAGCTAAAAATATCTGCAAAACAAATCAATGTCAAATCACTTTTTTTTATCAAATCCAAGAGCTTAACAAAACAAACTTAAATGATATAAACACAACTCAATTATACCCTGTAAATGATTCTTAATTTGCTTGCCAAAATAGAATCTTTGGCTGTTTGTATATTGTTTGCCATACCCTTTCCCAGGTATGCGTGATTTATAGGGTATTGCAACACACAAAAGAAACACTCGTATGAATGAACAGGCCGAAGAGAGCAGATGGTGAGTCTGACCAGGAATAGTCCACTTGAACCTGTTCCACCTCCTGGCATAGAGCGTGCAGAGTTCTCTTTTAGCCATGGGCTGATTATTTGTTGGCTGTATAATCAAATCATCTCACAAAAGCCTGGCTAAGAGACCAGGCAAACAAATTGCGTTTCTCAGCCACTTGAAAAACCTGTTTGTTCTGGCCAAAACACACACATCCAACTTCCACTGTCTCTCTCTTCCACTCCTTCTACCCCCGTTGCCTAGTAAGTAATACGCTTGGCTCCTATGCCAGAGCCACTTGTTGTTTGTGAAAAATTTACGCAATTATTGCAAAAAAAATATACAAACACACAGACACACGCCTACATATACACCAATATGTATAGAGAGACAACTGTATACTGTATATATATATACTGTATCCTGGCCAGGTGTGCCGTATCCTTGCCATTTGTGTTCAGCTTTTGCCATATAAATTTCCAGCGCAAATTTGTACAGCGCATTAATTAGATTGGCGCCTTTGGCCCAACCAAAAATTTCTATACTTCCACTTATACTTCCTTCCTCTTCCTCTTCGTCATTCATGTTTAAGTTATCGCATTTTGGCCATCAAATAATTTTGGCTTAAAGTGTTTTTAATTAGTTCCAACAAATTTGCGCTAACAAATTTATAAATTTCATTTCTTACTGCTGCTGCTCCTACTTCGACTGCAGCTGCTGCTGGTGGTGCTGCCTATTGCTCCTCCATTTGTCTTTACACCAAAACATTGGACATAGTTGGTAATTAGCCAGTTGTATAAGAAGGGTATATATATATATATATATATATATATATATATATATATTTGGGCAACAGAGGGGAAATGTTGCAGTAGTTTGAGTTACTTTCAAATTAGTTTCTTTTACCATTTATATTTATAGTTTGACGCTTGAAGGAAATCTCTTTCTGTGTGCGCACAAGCGGGAATTAATAATGGTGACTGGACCCAAAAATCTTTTCATTTATCAAATTTATACAGACATACAAAATTGCTAAAAATATATAAAAATTAAACGACGGGATAATACCCTGTAAACAGTTATAAACTGCAAGCTAATTAAAATAAGAGAAAAACTTTGGAACGATAAAAATACATTAAAAAGCCATTCAGAGAGTTGCTTTTTTGTAGGTAGACATAACTATTTCTTTCTTACATTACCTATAATACGATTCTAAAAATACTATTTATTTCAGTAGCTTTGCATACCCTTTAAATAGCCTTTTCATTCATGTATTCCTTACTATATTAGAAACTCGTCAAAATACAATTAATCACATTTATTTACTAGTTTATCAAATTTATTTATTTATCAAATTCGCTTTCTCTGATCTATTACACATTTAAAATTGCAACTAAATATACGCAGTAGTAGGATAGTTTTAATTTACAGAGTATCTGCAAGTTCCACTCGCTAATGCAAAAAACAATTATCGCCCAAAAGTAGGCAGCAATTATTTTAGGCTCACTTCAGTTGCGCTCAGACAAATTTCGCAACAATTTTATTTGTTGCTTTAAAGAAGGTAATGATTTGTAACAGATGACGAACTTCATCATAAATTTCTATAGGGTATTAATACACTGCCACAAAATATGGCACACTTTGATTAAAAATTAATATTTTAAATAATTGTTATACAAAGTTTCTATAAGAAGTTTAATTAAAGTAAAATTGACATCAAAATATATGGAGCTACGGTCAAAGGCACTTCAATTACTACAATTCTATGCTGGGAATCGAATTCAAGACCCCTCTAGGGGTTACTTTAATTAAACCTTCATCATTTTGGGAAGCTTAATCATTTATTTATTACAACAACAAAATTTAAAATCAAAAAAATATGTATAAAATTATATGAAATAATGAGAAACATTAAAAAATATTTAACTGCAGCTGATAATTAATGAAAATTAGTGAAAAATGTTTTTAATTTTATGATTGTAAATAAATTGGATATCATATTATAATTGGAAGTTGAAGAAAAAAAAATAACGAATTTTTAATTTAAAGTTTTTAAAATTGAAATTAAAACTTTTTGTGTTTGCAATTTCCAATTTAATATGAAAACAAATTGAAAAGGTAATTTAATTAAATTTAAAACCTCTAATGCGGTATTGCAATACTGGAATATTACTGCATATAGCAGATAATAGAGAATGGGTTAATGAGGAGGGAAAAAAAGGATAAAGAGTTTTTCCAATGGACATTGCACTTAATTTTCTAATCATTATTTATGATGTGGTTAACCGAGTGCTAAAAGCAGTGGAAAGAGAAAATGTGTTGTGCACAACATGACTTAATTATGTCTATCTCTATGTGTTTGTTGGTATATGCAAACATGCATACAAACAAACATATATATATATATGTATATTTTGATTTATAGACGAAAGGACATTAGAAGAGCGCACAGAGCCATAAGCCATAAGGACAAAAGGACTCATTACTGATTGAAGTGAAGTGTTGGACACAGATAACAAATTATTGTATTTCATGCGGCGCAAACATTTTCTATTTACGAATTTGTATTATATAAGTAGACCTATATTATATATCTATGTTCAAGTCCATTTTCATTGTGTGAGTGTATGAGACTGTGTGTGTGTGTGTGTGTGTGTGTGTGTGTGTATTCTAGTCATAAACCAAATGGCTAAGAAAAACTTTCGCGTGTTGAACTTGGCTAAGTGGAAAAAAAGGATGTTAACGATAAGAAATGGGTAAGGGCAAGAGCAACAGAAAAGAAAACGAAAGGAAATGCCTTTCTTATGTTCATAATTCGTACATATTCATCAACAATAATTGCCTAGCTGAGTTCTTTTTCTGTTTTTCTTCTTTTCTTTTGTTTTCTTTCCCTTTCTAGTCTAAGTCTCTGCATCTCTTTCTAACTGATTGTATTACTCATAAGCCTAACGTTTTGCTTCTTTAACCCTTCAACAGCAGTTGAACATTTTATTGTCTAAACGAGACGTTGAGACTCTTTATCCCTCTCATTCTTTCTTTCTCTCTCTTACTTAGCATATTTATAGCTCTGAAGTGGATAACCTGGCTATCTCTAGACTATATATAACAGACTATATACAACAGACAGACTTTATATATATACTTTACAATAAGAGTATCTATAATAATTAAATTGATGTGCGTCGACTCTAACTGGTTAACAAATTTCGCTATAGATCAGCTTTATATATTATACTTTATATATATATATATAGTGTATTTGCAATTCGTTTTCTTCAACTATGGTAAGAAAAAAAGTGTTTTTTATTTTTGTTTTGTTTTTGTTTTGTGGTTCTTTACACGGACTTTTGCTTTGTTATTCTTTCTCTTTGTCTTTGCCCACAGAATGTCCCCGAAGAAGTCGTCAGTCGTCAGTCGCCTGCTCTGGTCCTTTGAGCGCTTGGTTAAATTATCCGAAGGCCCACAGAGACCACATTCTCCATTTCGCAGCAACGCAAAGTCGCTAAGGTGCGACGCACCACAACAACAACAACAACAACAACAATAACAACAGAATACCGTTACACTCGTTGGTGTGGCTGCTGTTGTTGTTGTTGGTATTTGGCGACTTGTCGAGCACTTGGAATATTTTATAAGAATAAAACTTGACCCGCTTTTTACAACGAAAACAACAACAAATAAAAAAGGCTGGCAAATTCAACCGCACAGACAGAGAGACACATACACACACACACACACACTTACACCTGTGCAACTTCCAGCTCTATTCATCATCATCAACAGCAACATCATCATCATCATCATCATTATCATCAGCATCATCAGCTCAGCACTTCAGCTCGCCACTTCTTTAGCTCTTTCACCTGCCTTTGCCCCTCTTCACTCTGTGACTGTCACCTATTGTTTGTTTTTTTTCCATATATATATATTATTGTTGCCTTTTTATGCTCCTCTTCTTTCATTCTTTATCTGTTTATGTCTCATTCTCTCTCTCTTAATCTGAGCATTTATACTTCTGCTTTTAGTCAGCTCTTAATTAAAATTAACATTTCATGAAGTGAAGCTGCGTTTATACGATATGCAAAGCACACAATAATATAATCCGAGAATGAAACTTTACTGAAAAGCTTGTGCTTCTTATTTTGAAATATTTAAGCCAAATGCTCTTAACACCCAACTGATCTCTCTGTTTGTGTACCTACTCTCACTCACTATCTTTTTGTATCCCTATCTTGTTAGCTTTCAACTTTTGCCATCTAAAAAAAACGAATTATCCCTGATTAGCTTTAAATTATATTTAAATATTTATTTATTTGACTTTTACTTATAAAAAAAACCTTTGTGTGTGTGTGTTTGTTTGTGTTTGTGTCTGTGTATGCGGGTTGGTTATTGTACGTAAGCATAAAGGTTAAAATGGTTTAGGCTTTGTGCATGTCAATTTAATTGACTCATTGAATATGAGAAAGGTA
The DNA here is from genome assembly GCA_037044455.1 of Zygothrica quintamaculata. NCBI lineage: Eukaryota > Metazoa > Arthropoda > Insecta > Diptera > Drosophilidae > Zygothrica > Zygothrica quintamaculata. Next base: position 20,593 of record JBAMBS010001358.1, read on the forward strand.
CAAATTTTGTTTGCTCTTTATGAAAGTGGATTTTAGCAAATTATAAAAAATCCTTTTTAAGATAAATTTTAATTAAAAAACTGTTTTTTTTTTATCAATAAGTAAAGTTTAGAACATGTAAAAAATCTTGTTTAATTTTAATTAAATGAAATGAAAACTGAAAGTACAACAACTCAAGCATGTAGAGTAGAATCACCTTGAGAGCTCAATGTATATACCGCACAGAAGTCGATCGGCAGACAAAAAAATCTCCAATCAGAATATATTTCATTTATTCAAATAATGAATCCTCTGGTGTACTATTAAAAATTCGATATCAAAAGTCTATTCCTAAAATGTTGCAGTTGTGCATATCGTACGAATTCTACTAAGATGCATTTTAAAAGAAATGTATTGCATACTTTCAGGCGACAGTTAAAATTGTTCATTCCAATTTGAATATTTATTACCTTTTGGTTTATTTTTATGCAATTTTCATTTATGTTAATTAAATTATCTTTTATTAAACTTATGAAGTGTTTTCTGACAGAACTCTCACATTTGCTTATTCAATAAACTTTCATTTGCAGAAACCAATCAAAAAACACACAAAAAAAATATATATATATATGCCTCCTGCATGCCAAAGTAAGTTCGATACCCAAGAGACAAAAAAGACAAATGACAAGTTTAAGGACAATTGGTATGAAGTCGTTAGCAAGGCCAATTTATATATATTTGCATATAGTGCGATAATTAAATGCATTATTCAGTTGCGACTATATAGTTGCTATAACTTATATATATATATATATATTATATGTATAAAAAGTATATAGTTTATGTACCTTTTGTGGCTCTTTAACTCTTTATGGCTAAAGATGTAAATGTAACGGCATATTTTATGTGCACAGTCATCAAAACTTTTCACAAAACTTAACAATTGTTGTTGTTGTTGATGGTGTTGTTACTCGTGTTGTTGTTGGTGTTGCATTTGCTGCATGAACAGAAAAACTTTTCGGGTGGCTAACATTAAATTTTGGTAGCTTTGAGATGAGTCGGAAAATATAAAAAACACTACACGATACGACATGCATAAACGATCAGATCACTTGGGAGCTAGTACAAGTTGGGCAGCATTTAACATAAACTAAACTCACATACACACACGCACATACACACTCACACACGGCGTACAGAACACGCGACAACAAGTCGAGAAATAGGAACCAAAACACAAAGTCGCTAAAGGCACATACAGCACAATAAAAAAGTTACGGTAAATGTAAATAACGGAATCACAACGCACAACCAAAACCGTTTCCTTTTTTTCGTTTTCAAATTTCTTCTATGCAACGCTTTTTTTTCGCCTCAGGTGCAGCTACAACCGAACGCGCGCCAGGCTAAATTTCAACTGAGACAAGAAAAAGCCAACCAAAGGCGGCGTAGGCGAAGAATCGTCTGTTTGCCTCCTGTTGTTGTTGTTGCTGTCGCTATTCTTGTTTTCGTTGTTTTTGTTGTTGTTGCGCTTATCAGCAACAGCTGCCGTTACAATGTAAAAGCTCTGACAATTGCCAAAGCTTTACAGTGTAGGCCATTATGAATGCTGAAACTCTAAGTCACAAGTGTCTTACACTGGCTGCTAAAATATTGTGCATGGTTGAATAAACACACTGTTAAGCTGTAATTTTTCTTGTTATTTATTGAAGCTAAAGAATTTGTATGACAAATCTGAAATTATTTTACAAACAATTAAATTTTTTTTGGTTAACTAAATTTTAGTTAGTTCTAATAGTTCTCTGTGGTGCGCACATAGTTAACACCAGAAGGCATCGATACCTTGTCAAAGCCCTTGGGGAACAGTGCTTGGGCTTCCTCATCGGTGACAGTGGGCAAAATCATTACTTTTGTGCCAGGCTGATGTAAGAAAAGTAGAAATAGAATAACAAATCAGAATCTACATAATATATTATTATTTCTTATACTCACAGTCCAGTTGGCGGGTGTAGCCACCACCTTCAAGCGATCGGTCAACTGCAGAGAGTCAATCACACGCAAGATTTCACTATAGAAATAGAAAAGGGCTTGTTAGAGAACTGTATGCGATAGATTCGATAGATAATACTTACTCAACATTGCGACCAGTTGACATGGGATAGAACATGGATAAGCGCACCTTGTGATCGGGGCTAATAATGAAGAGGGCACGGATTGTCTTGCCCACTTCGGGATCCTTCTTTTGTTCCTCGTCTAACATATTCAGGGATACGGCCAAGTCACGAGTGGGATCGGCAATGATGGGATAGGGAAATTCGCCGGGAATGTCCAGGCAATATGACTTGATGTCATTGACCCAGTCAACATGCGATTTTAGGGCATCCACAGAGTGAGCCAAGCACTTGGTATTGCGCTTAGCAAACTCCGGCTGATGCACGGCAATGCGGCCCAGCTCAGTGGTGCAGACGGGTGTAAAGTCAGAGGGGTGTGAGAATAGCACCACCCAACTAAGGTTAAAGTACAAGAGATTGATTACATCATTTGCTATAGAAAGTAGTCAATTGGTTTGGCTTAGCTTATACTTACGAGTTACCCTGCCATTCGTGGAAGTTGATTGGTCCTTTGGTGGTATCGGCTTTAAAGTTGGGAATAGTTTGTCCTAGACGCATCTTGAGGAGTTCTCAATTTACTATTACTTGGGTAATTTGTTAATTTCACTAGCTGTGTAGCTGCTGAACCTGTATAGATCACTGAATACTAGCTCTGAGTTAGGTGCTGCTTTTATACCGTCGATCCAGCCGGTAGAGAGAGAGATGGAAGATCATATCGTTACACAGCCGCGCCTTATCAAGTGACAACTTATCTGGTATACAGAATGCATATATGTACATGATATATACATATACCACGAAAATGTGCATGTCTCGTTAAGGCTAATTTATTCTAACCCGCACCTAAATATATATATATATATATATATATATATATATATATATATATATATATGCATATACTAATATATATACTTCAATAAATAATGGTCACAAATGAGATTTTAATATAGACTATACTATATACTTTATACTATATACTTTAAAGAAGCTTCTGGTTAACCACATTTGACGTCAATAAAAATGTGGATTATTATTATTATTATTCAATTGTCTAATGCACTTGCTATTCCAACTAATTAAAGCTGAAACCCAATTGTTTTAACAAGGATCGAGCCCCAAACACCTTTCCAATTACTTTATTTCAAGTTTCCCGTAAAACTAAAACATAAACAGAGAGCCAAAGAGCAAAGAGAGCACTGGCATTTAATGTAGTATTAGTAAATTCCATACGAATTCCAATACTCACACACATTCTACACACAATTCGTGTCTGTGTGAAAAGAGAGCAGCTCTACAGTTGATTGTGTTGGTGAGTTCCATATAATTACCAACACATTCAAACATTTGTGTTAGCTTTTGCCTCAAATACGTGTTTCATTCATATAAGCATACGGTAAACAGTTCGGAAATTTTACACATATGGTACAGAGAGCATTTCATTCTTCATTTGTATTAGTGAGTTCCATACAAATTACCAATACTTGCACAGTTATACTCTCATCTCAAAATATGGCACATATCGGTGTAGAAACTTCGGATCTACTCGGGTCTTAACTGTTGGGAAAGGTCGTGAGCTTAGGGAATATATTCTTATTAAGTTTAAGTTCAAAACATCCTTTAATTTGAAGTTTTTAAATATCGTTTCAACTTTTATATTACACACCCTGTATAAGTTATTAGGGCTAGACAAGCATTACACGTGGCCCTTCCCTCTCTACCGCTACCTACTTGATCTTTGGGTTTCGGTTGCTAAGTCTGTTGCTTATCTGGCATACAAATGGCCGCCTATTGTTGTTGACAAACAAGTCTCTTGATTACCCGGCACGTCCGCCACGTCCCGTCCCGTTCGGTCTCTATCAACGATAGAAAACATTTCGAACGATTCTCAAGTAATTGCGTCGTTCGTTTTACAAACAAATTTCATTTTTGAATTCACTGAAAACTGTACTTTTTTACACTTTGCTTTGTATTTGCTGTAAACTTTTTATTTTTCATTTATAAATGAAGTAAATCATTTTGTTGATTTATCCATATAGTTTCATCCTCACTGTCTGACTGCTTTGTAGAGTCTGATCAGCTCCAGCTTGCGTTAGCCGATTGAATCCGAATGTTTCCTACACGTATATGCAGCTGAGAGTAATTTGACATAAAAACTGCATTAGTATTAGTAACTTGTACACATCTGACCAATACACATAAATATTCTGCTGCTCTCATTTTTCATTTACCCGAAGTTGAAGACAGCAACAAGTTGCCGAACAGTTGAGCTCACACAGACGTCGCTTTGTAGCGTACGTGAGGCAAGCGCTGAGCGTATATGTTTCAATGTGTTGGTAATTGCTATGGACACACCAATACAGGCAAACATTCTGTTGCTCTCTTGAGTGATGCATACACACAGTTAGGAATTGAGGTTTGCTTGGCAGTTGTGCACTCTGTTGATATTTTTAATAAAGAATTGCAATAAAACACAATTGATAATTATAATTTATACATTTGGAATTTTTAATATTATTATTATATATATTGTATATATATAAACATATATATCATCAGCTTTTAAACAAGTCGAATGAAGGTCTTGAGGCAGAGCTAAGGAGAAGTTAATACATTTATGAGTAGAACCAATATAATTCCCAATAATGTGCAATGAATATCAACAAAAAAGGGGCAACAGAAACCCAGGTCTACTTTGACCTCTGAGTTATCTTGTATCTTCAAAAAGCCATGGCAACATAAACTATGGAATATATTAACATAGCTCTTCGATCGTTGGCTAAATTTTTTAATCATATTTAAGTATAAAGAGTTGCAAATTGTTTAAATTACGAGAGTCTTTTAATTGTATAAAAAACTTAAAGCTAGTACCGAAAACTTAATAATAATAATAACCTAACACAAGTATAAGCTACTACTCTAATGATCTGATTATAAAAATTGTTATAAAGTTTATCAAGTTTAATAGTCCTCTGTGGTGCGCACATAGTTAACACCTGAAGGCATAGTGACCTTGTCATAGCCCTTGGGGAACAACTTGGTGGCCTCGGCGTCAGTCACATGGGGTAGAATCATAACCTTGGTGCCAGGCTGTAGTATATAAATATAAAAACATAGTAATAAGAATAGAATTTAAGAATTATCTATGATCAATCTATACTCACAGTCCAGTTAGCGGGAGTAGCCACTACCTGCAAGCGATCGGTCAGCTGCAGAGAGTCAATCACACGCAAGATTTCACTATGGAAAGAAAGGCATTTTTATAGAATTCTGTTAGATGAATGGGATAGATGGGACTTACTCAACATTGCGACCAGTTGACATGGGATAGAACATGGATAGGCGCACCTTGTGATCGGGGCTAATAATGAAGAGGGCACGGATTGTCTTGCCCACTTCGGGATCTTTCTTCTGATCCTCATCCAGCATGTTCAGGGATACGGCCAAGTCACGAGTGGGATCGGCAATGATTGGATAGGGAAATTCGCCGGGAATGTCCAGGCAGTATGACTTGATGTCATTGACCCAGTCAACATGCGATTTTAGGGCATCCACAGAGTGAGCCAAGCACTTGGTATTGCGCTTAGCAAACTCCGGCTGATGCACGGCAATGCGGCCCAGCTCAGTGGTGCAGACGGGTGTAAAGTCAGAGGGGTGTGAGAATAGCACAACCCAGCTATACAAGGAGAACAAGGTAGGTGCTTGATTACATCATCTGCTATATAGAAGAGAGTGTCTTAATACTTACGAGTTGCCTTGCCATTCGTGGAAATTTATTGGTCCCTTGGTGGTGTCGGCTTTGAAGTTGGGAATAGTCTGGCCTATACGCATCTTGAAGACTTTCTTTTTAGTTTTTACTTTAGAGTATTGAAAACTTTCTAGCTGTGTAGCTGTTGAACGTTTGTAGCTCACTGAATACCAGCTCTGAGTAAGCTGCTGCTTTTATACCGTCAGCTCCAAGCCGACAGAGAGAGACAGCATGAGCAGCATATTGCTGAGCGGACCGCACCTTATCGTATGCCCACCTATCATTCATACAAACAACAACTACTAGTATACAGGCTGAAGTGTATACTTACATATATATGTGAGTGTGTGTGTGTTTAGAACCTAGTTAAGGTTAATTGATATACAGCGGCAATCGAAACGAGTTTCTTATTATACACAAAAACAATTTTAAATATGAGAAAACGTGGCAAATAGAAAACATTTTTTACATGAAAACAAAATTTTTTATTTCGCTGTTTCTGACGTCAATAGAAACCTTGAAAATCCATAAAATTTGTTATCATAAGTTACTAACTAGAAATAAAGTTGTATTTTCTCAAAGAAACAACCAAATCCTAAAGGATTCAAATCCAAACACGCCTCCAATCGGCTGATCAGAAATCTATATTTCAAGCAAAACATAAACAGAGAGCCTAAACCAAAAGAGAGCACCGGCTTCTATGGTAGTATTAGTAAACATCATACGAATTCCAATACTCACACATATTCTACACACAGCTCCTGTCTGTGTGAAAAGAGAGCAGCTCTACAGTTGAATGTGTTGGTGAGTTCCATACAATTACCAACACATTGTGACTTTTCTGTCGGCTCTTCTCTCAAGAACGAGTCTCATGCATAGACCCGACATAGAAATCAGTAGACAATTCGGCAATTCTACACATATAGCCGAGAGAGAACTTCAATCTTCATCTGTATTAGTGAGTTCCATACAAATTGCCAATACTTGCACAGTTATACTCTCATCTCGAGATATTGCACAAATCGGTGTAGAAACTTCGGATTTACTCGGGTCTCAGCTGTTGGGAAAGGTCGTGAACTTAGGGAATATATTCTTATTAAGTTTAAGTTCAAAACATCCTTTAATTTGAAGTTTTTAAGTATCGTTCCAACTTTTATATTATACACCCTGTATAAGCTAATGGGGCTAGACAAGCATTACACGTGGCCCCTCCCTCTCTACCGCTACTTACTTGATCTTTGGGTTTCGGTTGCTAAGTCTGTTGCTTATCTGGCATACAAATGGCCGCCTATTGTTGTTGACAAACAAGTCTCTTGATTACCCGGCACGTTCGTCACGACCCGTCCCGTTCCTTCACCATCAATCATAGAAAACATTTCGAACGATTCTCAAGTAATTGCGTCGTTCGTTTTACAAACAAATTTTATTTTTGAATTCATTGAAAACTGTACTTTTTACACTTTGCTTTTGTATTTGCTGTAAACTTTTTATTTTTCATTTTTAAAGAATTAAATCATTTTGTTGATTTATCCATATAGTTTCATCCTCACTGTCTGACTGCTTTGTAGAGTCTGATCAGCTCAAGCTTGCGTTAGCCGATTGAATCCGAATGTTTCCTACACGTATATGAAGTAGAGAGTAATTTGACATAAAAACTGCATTAGTATTAGTAACTTGTATACATCTCACCAATACACATAAATATTCTGCTCCTCTCTTTTTTATTTTACCCGAAGTTGAAGACAGCAACAAGTTGCCGAACAGTTGAGCTCACACAGACGTGGCTTTGTAGCGTACGTGAGGCAAGCGCTCAGGGAAGATCTGTCAATGTATTGGTATTCGCTATGAACGCACTAATACAGTCAAACATTCTGCTGCTCTCTTGACTCATGTATACACACAGATAGGAATTACGTGTACACTTTGTATTTGTGTTGAATTTTGTATGAAAATTACTAATACTATTAAAGAAGTCGAGTCTCTCTTTGGTTTTTGGCTCTCTGCTTATGTTTTTTCATTCAAAAATAAAATCCGATTAGAATCGAAGAAGAGGTTTTATGTTATTGGATATATTTAATATTATTTATTATTTCTTATATATAGATTATAGTGGACGTAAAACTAAATAATGGTAACTTATAATTAAGGTATAAATAACTATATTATTAATAAAATCAGTACCAGGAACGCCAGTAGGCGGATTCATGCACCACCATTGTGGGCTTAATATCGGCGAGGGAGGGGCAACCTGTGAGTTTCATGGTGACCTCGAAGTCATCTCGCATCACTTTGAGCAAATGCTCCACACCTTTCTGGCCATTGGAGGTGAGTCCCCAGAGGGCTGGACGACCGACAAAGACTGTTCTAGCACCAAGAGCCAAAGCTTTGAATATATCATTGCCCTGCATAATACCGCCGTCCATCATGACCACCAACTCTCTGCCCACGGCTGTGACAATCTCTGGTAGCGCTTCAATTGTGGCTGGTGCTGTGTCCAGTTGGCGTCCACCATGATTTGATACTATGATGCCAGCACAACCGAAATCGCGGGCAAGTTCTGCATCCTCTGCTGTGAGTATACCCTTGACGACAATGGGCAGGTGTGTGAGCTCTTGCAGCCACTTGATATCCTTCCAGGTAATGCTGGGATCATAATGACTCTCTACGTACTCATTGAGTCCAGAGCCACCAAATGCCGAGACAAAGCCCATATTCTGTTCGCCCTCGAAATTGGCCAGCTTCAGATGAGATGGCAAACTGAATCTGTTCTTGGCATCAGCACGTCGATCTCCATTAACTGGTGTATCAATGGTCACAACCAAAGCCTTATAGTTGGCTCTCTCTGCACGTCGCACCAGTTGCTCAGTCAATGCACTGCAGTTGAAGTTCTAGTTAAAACTTGTCCAAAGTTTATATAAAAAAGTTTCGAAGCACTCACCGATTTTTGTAGATGTATAGCTGGAACCATTTGCAGGTATCTGGTGCTGCCATAGCCACTTCCTCCAAGGATGTTGTCGACAGCGTGCTCAATATAAATATGGAACCTGCTTTGCCAGCAGCTCTGGCTGTACCAATCTCACCATCGGCATGTGCCAACTTCTGCATTGCAGTGGGTGCAATGCCCAAGGGCCAATTCAATTTCTCTCCAAAGATTTCACATCTTGTGTCCAAACGGGAAACGTCACGTAGACAACGTGGACGTAAACGCAATCTAATTTAAATAGATTTTATTAGTTAAAAAACTAACTTAAACTTAGTTATTTAACACACAAACCTTTTGAACGCCTCACGATTCAAACCCAAAGTCACCTGCTCTCCAGCTCCATTTTGGTAGTAGTCTAAGGCATTCTTCTCCAGCTTCCCATATGCCTTTTGTTCAAAGTCAGCTGCAGATACTAGCGCCATCTTAAAGCTTTTTAAATCAATTTTCACTTTTGATTTTCTCTCTTAAGAAATTCAACTTTTCACTTTGACGTTGCTTTTCTCTTTGAGCTCTACACGCGCCTCAACCTTGCTTATATACTCATCGCGCAGTTCCAGCTGATAGGCAGGCCATGCACTAGACAAAGACAACAAAGTGTCCCTCCTTACCTAACCTACTTGTTACTAGGCAGTAACAAATTATGAGAGAATATTTAGTTTTATATTCAGAGTGGGGCATAGATCCCCCACACCCAAATTTATTTACTTTGGACTACGTAAAATAAGATATATATTATATATATAGAAATCACATAACTATTCTGTCATAATTCCAATCCCAGATGTATTGGAGTTTGGATACAGTAGATCCATCAAACAATCCAACCGATCTGAAGTTTACAACTGAACCAAAACATAAACAGAGAGCCAAAAACCAAAGAGAGCCTCGACTTCTTTAATAGTATTAGTAATTTTCATACAAAATTCAACACAAATACAAAGTGTACACGTAATTTCTATCTGTGTGTATACATGAGTCAAGAGAGCAGCAGAATGTTTGACTGTATTAGTGCGTTCATAGCGAATACCAATACATTGACAGATCTTCCCTGAGCGCTTGCCTCACGTACGCTACAAAGCCACGTCTGTGTGAGCTCAACTGTTCGGCAACTTGTTGCTGTCTTCAACTTCGGGTAAAATAAAAAAGAGAGGAGCAGAATATTTATGTGTATTGGTGAGATGTATACAAGTTACTAATACTAATGCAGTTTTTATGTCAAATTACTCTCTACTTCATATACGTGTAGGAAACATTCGGATTCAATCGGCTAACGCAAGCTTGAGCTGATCAGACTCTACAAAGCAGTCAGACAGTGAGGATGAAACTATATGGATAAATCAACAAAATGATGTACTTCTTTAAAAATGAAAAATAAAAAGTTTACAGCAAATACAAAAGCAAAGTGTAAAAAGTACAGTTTTCAATGAATTCAAAAATGAAATTTGTTTGTAAAACGAACGACGCAATTACTTGAGAATCGTTCGAAATGTTTTCTATGATTGATGGTGAAGGAACGGGACGGGTCGTGACGAACGTGCCGGGTAATCAAGAGACTTGTTTGTCAACAACAATAGGCGGCCATTTGTATGCCAGATAAGCAACAGACTTAGCAACCGAAACCCAAAGATCAAGTAGGTAGCGGTAGAGAGGGAAGGGCCACGTGTAATGCTTGTCTAGCCTCATTAGCTTATACAGGGTGTATAATATAAAAGTTGGAACGATACTTAAAAACTTCAAATTAAAGGATGTTTTGAACTTAAACTTAATAAGAATATATTCCCTAAGCTCACGACCTTTCCCAACAGCTGAGACCCGAGTAAATCCGAAGTTTCTACACCGATTTGTGCAATATCTCGAGATGAGAGTATAACTGTGCAAGTATTGGCAATTTGTATGGAACTCACTAATACAGATGAAGATTGAAGTTCTCTCTCGGCTATATGTGTAGAATTGCCGAATTGTCTACTGATTTCTATGTCGGGTCTATGCATGAGACTCGTACTTGAGACAAGAGCTGACAGAAAAGTTTCAATGTGTTGGTAATTGTATGGAACTCACCAACACATTCAACTGTAGAGCTGCTCTCTTTTCACACAGACAGGAGCTGTGTGTAGAATATGTGTGAGTATTGGAATTCGTATGATGTTTACTAATACTACCATAGAAGCCGGTGCTCTCTTTTGGTTTAGGCTCTCTGTTTATGTTTTGCTTGAAATATAGATTTCTGATCAGCCGATTGGAGGCGTGTTTGGATTTGAATCCTTTAGGATTTGGTTGTTTCTTTGAGAAAATACAACTTTACTTCTAGTTAGTTACTTATGATAACATATTTTATAAATTATCAAGGTTTCTATTGACGTCAGAAACAGCGAAATAAAAAATTTTGTTTTCATGTAAGAAATGTTTTTTTTTTGCCACGTTTTCTCATATTTAAAATTGTTTTTGTGTATAATAAGAAACTCGTTTCGATTGCCGCTGTATATCAATTAACCTTAACTAGGTTCTAAACACACACACACTTACATATATATGTAAGTATACACTTCAGCCTGTATACTAGTAGTTGTTGTTTGTATGAATGATAGGTGGGCATACGATAAGGTGCGGTCCGCTCAGCAATATGCTGCTCATGCTGTCTCTCTCTGTCGGCTTGGAGCTGACGGTATAAAAGCAGCAGCTTACTCAGAGCTGGTATTCAGTGAACTACAAACGTTCAACAGCTACACAGCTAGAAAGTTTTCAATACTCTAAAGTAAAAACTAAAAGGAAAGTCTTCAAGATGCGTATAGGCCAGACTATTCCCAACTTCAAAGCCGACACCACCAAGGGACCAATAAATTTCCACGAATGGCAAGGCAACTCGTAAGTATTAAGACACTCTCTTCTATATAGCAGATGATGTAATCAAGCACCTACCTTGTTCTCCTTGTATAGCTGGGTTGTGCTATTCTCACACCCCTCTGACTTTACACCCGTCTGCACCACTGAGCTGGGCCGCATTGCCGTGCATCAGCCGGAGTTTGCTAAGCGCAATACCAAGTGCTTGGCTCACTCTGTGGATGCCCTAAAATCGCATGTTGACTGGGTCAATGACATCAAGTCATACTGCCTGGACATTCCCGGCGAATTTCCCTATCCCATCATTGCCGATCCCACTCGGGACTTGGCCGTATCCCTGAACATGCTGGATGAGGATCAGAAGAAAGATCCCGAAGTGGGCAAGACAATCCGTGCCCTCTTCATTATTAGCCCCGATCACAAGGTGCGCCTATCCATGTTCTATCCCATGTCAACTGGTCGCAATGTTGAGTAAGTCCCATCTATCCCATTCATCTAACAGAATTCTATAAAAATGCCTTTCTTTCCATAGTGAAATCTTGCGTGTGATTGACTCTCTGCAGCTGACCGATCGCTTGCAGGTAGTGGCTACTCCGGCTAACTGGACTGTGAGTATAGATTGATGATATATTATTTCTAATTTCAATTCCTAATATAATGTTCTTTCCTTTATAAACTATAGCCTGGCACCAAGGTTATGATTCTACCCCATGTGACTGACGATGAGGCCAACAAATTGTTCCCCCAGGGCTATGACAAGGTCACCATGCCTTCAGGTGTTAACTATGTGCGCACCACAGAGGACTATTAAACTTGATAAAGTTATTAACAATTTTTATAATCAGATCATTAGAGTAGTAGCTTATACTTGTGTTAGGTTATTATTATTATTAAGTTTTTATGCAATTAAAAGACTCTCGTTAATAAAACTTTTAAATTTGTTATCTTAGTCAACAACAACAAATGGAAGGTTATAATGAAGGTCATTTACATATATATATTTGTATGCATTTTAGTTTAGATAGAAAATTTACTAACATATGTTAAAATTTCTTTTTATTTTGAATTTTACATACAAATATGAAATGTTGTTAGTTATATTTTTAAACAATGTTGTATTTTTCAAGTTTGTGAGCATTACTTGTACTTTTTAACAAGAGGACAGATAATATTTAAAATAGGCGCGCTTTACTGTTAACGAAAATGTTGTGGTTCATCGTGATTGACAAAACTATCGGTGGTACAATTTGTATTCGTTTGCTTTTAACAGAGGAGTAAGAGAAAACGAGTATAACAGCTGTTAAAGACATAACATAACTTTTAATGAACAACGTTTTTAAAAGTTGGTCACACCGCAGTCACTTCGAGGTAAAAATCTTAAACAAAACGTCATTTGTGGTTTAAAAAGTGCACTGAACTTTCAAAAAGGTAAAGAATTTAATGTTAAATAATCGCAGTTAACAAAATGGCATTAAACAAAAACAAATTCACAAGCAGACCATTCCCAAACCCCACGTTGCAATGCATTACATTTTTTGGCCACCAGCAAATTTTTCTGTATGCATGAGTGTGTGCGTGCTTGTACATGTGCTATATGCGTGTGTGTTTGTGTGTGTCAGTTTATGTGTGGATTGTGACTGGCTGCTGCTACTGCTAAGGGAAAACAAAGAAAACTTCAAAAAGAACGACGTAAAAACGCACCAACAACGCAATTTTAACTGTTAATTATAGAAAAAAAATAAGAGTGAGTCGCTGGCATTAATTTATATATGCAACAGTATTAAAACTCGATTGGCTATTGATTTTTTTTTTGCTTCGCTGCATTTCTGCATGTAGTTGTAGCCTTAGTTGTTGTTGTTGTTGTTGCAGCTGCTCTTATTGTTTTTGTTGTATTTGCTGTTGCTGCCTGCAGCTGCGCGTCAATAACTGTAAAGTGTTGCTGTTATTATTGTTATTGCTATTGCTGTTGTTGTTGTTGTTGTTGTTATTGCTGTAGCTAATGCTGTCTCATAAAAGTGTTTTGCAACGGTCAAGTGCATAATTGTTGCTATGCATATTAAAGGGCTAGTAAACAGATTGTTGCTTTGCTGCAATAGTGGTTTATGAAAATTGCAGTTAGATTGAGCAGCGGCTTTGCAGCACACTGTGCATGTTAAAAGGATAATGTATAATTACACACACGCATACACACGCACTCAGTTGTTAATGGTCATGTTGTTGTTGTTGTTGTTGTTGATGATGTTGATCTTTGCTGCTTGCACCTACATCTCTTTTCATTTACACCCACACTGTATAAAAGAAACACAGACACATCCAAATGAGTACACAATCATCGATGTTTCTGTCCTTCGCTTTTAATTTGCTTCTTCCAAAAATCTCTCTCAGAGTACAACAATTAGCAACAACAACAGCTAAACAATAAAAGCAAACATGGATTTTGAGCATGCCGATAACGATAACGATAATGAGCATAATCCGAATTTATCCTCGGAAAGCAGCAGTGCCAGCAGCAATTTGCAATCAGATACAACTCCACCAGCAACTGCAGCAATAACAACAACAGCAGCAACAACAACAGCAGAATCTGCAGCTATTAATGAAACCGCAGCTAGCAGCAGTGCTGCTGCAGGTGTGGTATTTAACATTGAGGTTATCAGCAGCACAGCAAGAAATTCTCAACAAGTACATGATGATCAACAAGAACAAACTGAAGCTGAACATGAGCATTCTCCTACTCCTACTCAACAGCAATCACGGGCGGCGTCAATTTTAAGGGACGACGAGCGTGCTGAAGGAGTGTCACATCAGGCTAACGTGCTCCATCATCAACTGGTGCTTGTGCCTCCAGAAGATATCGACGTCGATGATATAGATGAAACGATTGATGCCAGCGCCATTGAAATCGACGATAACGACGACGTAGGGGGTCGCATTGACGATTACGACGACGAGGGTGACGGCGAAGAAGTTGACGACGAACTCGACGAGGAAGGGGGCATCCCTGTCGAAGCTCACGGTGCCGAAATTAACGACAATATCGCCGCAACATCTGGTGTTTCCGCAGCAGCACTTGCGGCTCGACAACGTCTACACTCAGTTGCCGTGTTGCCAAGCTATTCCACTGCCGGACAAAACGTTGAAAGTGCCTCACTGCCACCATTGCGAAGCGCACCGCGACCTCATCTCAATAGCACTTATAATAATAACAATAATAACGGCAATTCATCTAATTCAGATTCACCAAGCAGCTCCCGACGTACACAACATTTTTATAGCAACAACGGCAGCCATTTTAGCAACGATATGTATTCCGGAAGTCAAAAGAGCTCCCATCAGGGACATAGCCATAGCTCACCCAGAACCAGCGGTAGCCGCAGCAGTACATCTCGCCAGCAGAATCAATCACAATCAAATCAGACTGTAGATCCATTACGTCTTCTCTATCCCAATGTCAATGAGAATGATACGCCTCTGCCCCGTTGCTGGAGCCCACACGAAAAGTGCCTCACCATTGGACTCTCGCACAACAATCTACGTGTCTCTTACAAAGGTGAGTCGGCAACTTATTTCTATATAATATATATGTTTATAACGATGTTTACTATACCCATACATATAAAGCTTTGGATACATTTCTTAAAATTTCATAAATATCTAAACATGTCTCATAATGAATCATCTTAAATTAATAATTCCGTTCCTGATAAAGCATTATTATACATAAAACATACTCAAATATTTTATATATGTATAATAGTATATAGAGCAGTATATAGACTTGAGTAAGAAAAGATTTCAAATTGTGAGAGAGCAGCCTTAAAAGTTAAACTAGAATTCACTGTATAAATTGTTTACAGAAAATAATGTATTGTTGCAACAGCAACAAGAACAACAACAATAATAATAACATCATTAACAGAAGCGCACAGCTGCTTAAGCTGCCATTTTTGGGCAAAGAGCAACAGAGCAACAAACGCCAACACTGCTGTTATTGGGGTCTCCAATGATTGTGCATAGTAGTTGTCTCGCTTGCACTTACGCTTATGCGCAACGCAGCTGTATGTGTGTGTATGGTGCTGTTTTGTTTTTTTGCGCCCACTTCTCACACGTTAATTCGCGTGCTGGTGCGCTTGTGTGAGTGCTTGGCAAACAGCTGATTGGCTGCACACGCAGTTGATTATCGCGCAGGGGATAGAAATGAGGTGAAACGAGCACAGTGAATACACATTAAAAAGACTTTTAGTTAAAATCTTATAAGGGAAACTGAAATTATGCACTAAATAAATAAATTTAATTTTTCAATTAAAATTATTTCTTCAATTAAGAAACTATAATTGTTTAGTTTATTGATTATATATGTACATTTTAGCATGTACTTACTGTATTTAAAAAAAAAAAACATTTCTTGATTTGGCTTTGCTTGCAGGCGTGGGCAAACAACACAATGAGGCAGCAGGTTCCGTTCGCACAGCGTATCCCATACCATCATCCTGTGGTCTATACTATTTTGAAGTGCGCATCATTTCGAAGGGTCGCAACGGTTACATGGGCATTGGATTAACCGCCCAACAATTTCGCTTGAATCGCCTGCCAGGTTTGTATTCGCATGAATTTAATTAAGAATTCCATAACTGTAACTTACACTTATATATTTATATATATATATGTATATATAGGTGGGGACAAACAATCGTATGGTTATCATGGTTACGATGGCAACTCATTTAACTCGTCATGCAATGGCCAGTCCTATGGTCCCACCTTTACCACCGGCGATATCATCGGTTGTTGTGTTAACTTTGTGAACAACACGTGTTTCTACACCAAAAACGGCGTCGATTTGGGCATAGCATTTAGAGATTTGCCGGTATGTGTTAAAATCTTTTAAGCTAATGAATCGTGTACTATATATAGTATTATTAACTTTTACACAGACCAAACTATACCCAACGGTGGGTCTACAAACACAAGGCGAGGAAGTGGATGCAAATTTTGGACAGGAGCCATTCAAATTTGATAAAATTGAGGAGATGATGAAGGATATGCGTACTAATTTATTACGTAAAATTGACAGATATCCACATCTACTGGACACACCCGAAAGTCTAATGAATAGGTCTGATATATATGAGATTATAAATCAAAGCCAAGTTATATCAATAATACTTTCTATTTTACAGGCTGGTCTCTACTTATTTGGTGCACAGTGGCTATTGCAAGACCGCACAGGCTTTCAATGGGTATACAAATGAAACCTTTGATGAGGAATTATCTTCAGTTAAGACACGTCAAAGTAAATATATAAAATTTAATCTATATAATAATCTTAACTGGATTTTATTAACATTGTTTAGAAATTATAAGACTCATACAAACTGGAAAAATGAGCCAGGCTATTGAGAATACGCTGCGTGCTTATCCAGGCCTTTTGGAGAATAATAAAAATCTTTTATTCGCACTGAAGTGCCGTCAGTTCATTGAAATGATTAATGGCGCTGATATTGAGGTAGGTTTTATATTACACTTCCCAGTTTTAACTTAAATCTTATTTCTATTCTGTATGCAGCACGCCAATAACAAAGTAACCGCTACCACACAGACTATGCCAATACCAACAAATCAAACGTCAGTTATACAATCGACCAAAGCGTTTAAGCACAGCAAAAGTACTGGTGGTAACAGCGGTGGAAGTGGTAATGGCAGCAACAACACCACCAACAACCAGCTACAAAACAACACTGCAAACTCAGCTGTGATAAAACAAGAGCCTAAAAGGTGCACCCATTTCTAATCCCCTTAAATTGAAATAACTGAAAATGATTTTATCATTTTGTTTATCAATTTGTAGCGTTATTATTGATGATAACTCAAACAAGTGTGCCGAGCACGATACACATAGCATGGATGTAGAAATGGAGCCCCTCAACAGTCACTCCAATGGTTTGTTCTATCTTAAAATTATAGTAATAAATCTTTTAGGTGTAATTAGATTTTAGAGCTCATTTGCAAATGCATAATTAAAGAGCAACAAAACCATATTCAAAAACAATTTTATAAAGGTTCATATATGCCTGATTCCAACCAGCTTCAAGACTATTATTCAAGACTGTTGGTATCCCTGAAAAATCAAGAAAAAAAATCAAGATTCTTATATTCTAAGCAAAGGCGGAAAGCGGGAAACTTTTTTTTTTTTAATAATATTAAATTAAAAAAAAATTCAAGAAAATTATGAAAATATGAAAATTGTGAGTGTTGGCCGCGGGTTTATATACGCATATAATAATTATCTATTTAATATTACTTACCAGGTGAATCCTGCTCCAATGGTAATATCAGCGCCGTACGTAACTCTCTAGATGCCATCGATGAGGAAATGGGTATGAAATATTATTCCTAAGGCTTACAACTGATGAAACATATTGTTTTACAGAAGTGGATGTTTCGCCTTCGTCACGTAATTATGGGCGTGTCATTGAGAAGATATTAGAATTTGGCAAAGAACTGTCCAACATGGGCCAAGATCTAGAGAAGGATAACCTTATGACTGATGAGGAGCGTCAAATGCTGGAGGTAACGATATATATTTATATATAATTAAAGAAATTGTTTTACCTTCCTAATTTTTATCCCTTATAGGATGCATTTAGTTTGATTGCCTATTCAAATCCTTGGTCCAGTCCATTGGGATGGCTATTGTGTCCCTCCCGACGTGAAAATGTTTCGACCACGCTCAATTCAGCCATATTGGGTAAGTGTTTATAGCTTAAAGAAAGAAATTTTCTTTAATTTTAAACCTTTTTAACTATCTTATAGAATCCCTTAACTTTGAGCGCCGTCCACCGCTGGAGTATTTGGTAGCACATGCGGGAGAGTTATTGAAAGTAATTGGACAGCATTCTTTGGGTGAGGATGCTTTCGTTACCATCGATGATGTGTTCCCGCAAAATTGACCCAGTTCGCCGACGCTGCTTAAGATGTTCGAAACGACGCTGACTCTGCCGCGCACCAGCGTAATAACCGAACCGTTGGGCAGCGTACCCTCCACATCAACGGCTGCCGTTCAAACAAAACGTCGTCGCCGTCGTCGTAATAAACGTCGACGAAAATCCAGTGAGGCGCCATCATCCAGCGCCTTTGATACAGTGTCGACGTCAACCAGCAGGCGGCAGGGTACAGCACGTCGTGGTAGATATAGAGGAGTCCGTTCCACATCTTCAGCAGTGGTAGCAGCAGCAGCAGCAGCAGCGGCGGCGGCAACATCAGCAGCAGCGGCATCAGCCGCATCATCATCAGCTAGAAGTGATGGTAGCAGCCCAGGACTTTATGTGGATCCGCAGGATTATTTCGAGACGCTCGATTAGATTAAGATTATAAACGATCTATAATCTATATACTTTAGTAGGTTAATTCTGTTGTTACTTCAAATTTTTTACATGCGCCGATGCGCTTTTTTAATATCTTTCTTTTGAAGGTTTAAAATTTAATGCTATTTAATGCAATATCGATGCAAAAATTGTTACACCCTTCGTTCTAGCGAGTTTTTAACATTTTAAAATTATTTCTTTTTTATATATATTTAGCAGTTATTTGAAATTAAGCTTAAAAAGTGTAATATTATTATATTATATATAATTTATTAATATGAGTATAGAAGTTTGTGCTGCGCCAGATAAACAATAATTTTATGTTGTATTCTTTTTATATCAAGAGAAGCAGAAACTTTGTTAGTTTGAGACAGGAGATAACACCAAAATAGAAATAAATTTAAATCAAATGCAATAACAGAAATATAAGAATATACAACCAAACGCCAGCAAATCCTTAGCATATTTCAAAAAGTTCGTTCATATTTTAACATTAATCTAGAAAACAAATTTGAATAAATGTAATCGCTTGAATGGAACAAATACAAATATACAACAAAAAATAAAATTATAATAACGAAATGTAAGCTGAAACATATTGCTATTGAATAACATATTTTTCAGTTCAATAAATTGTGAACAATTAATATTTAATACACCTAATGCAATGTTAGCAATACAAGATAAACTTTAATAAGTTTTGGGTGCAACAAAAGAGAAACAATTTCGATGGACTTTTCATTAAGAGCAAATTTTAAGTGTAATATTTCACTGTAGTAGCATATAAAATTAATCAATAAGTATATACATCATACATCGTTTAAATATATATAATTATTAATGTAAACAATTGTGTATTGTCAAGAATATTAACAAAATTTTATATATATTTCCGCGTTTTATCTTACGGTAATCATACACCGTACAAATCATATAACTTAACACCTGTAAAGCTTATGCTGAAACATAAGCTCTTTCAAACCTAACTGCAGCTGTAACAACATAGAAAAGAACAAGTTATAGTTAAGCTTTAATCATTTATTTATAACACAAAAACACTTTTACTAGTAATTACTTTATCATATGACATTCAGATTAAGATAATAGTATAATATTTGTATAATACTCTTACAAATCGGGTTGCCTTATACGCTGCACTTTTTCTGTATTTTTAACGTGTTTTTTAAGTAGCTGCATAATTTCTGTATCATATTCCGGGGGTGTAGGCTTGGTATCTGTTGCCCAATAGTAGATATCCCAATCATTGCTTACACCGTTAATGAGTTTATCATAAAGTGCTGTTTGTTCAGCATTGAAATCTTTTAGATATTTCGACACAAATGTGCTCAACAGCAGATCATTTTCCAACATGCCGCGTTTGCGTGATTGGTACAATAAGCTGGTAAAGAATATAAATTGTACTTGAGTTTTAGCTAATATTTTAGAACCTACCGTTGCTTGCGTGTCTCTAGGGGCTCATTTGGTCGCACAGGATACTCTGGCACTGGCAAATGGGTAGGTTCCTCATAGTCGATTACTTCTGGCGGCGTAGAGTATTCTAATTTATCTCCACCACTTGGATTGCTGCTGGCGCAACGTTTGGGTGTGGCCAGTGGGAGCAGAAGGCGGCGTGTGGCTATGGAGCACTAATGTAGAATTTAATTTAAGCCTGCAAGCATATTAGGTAATAAACTTACCAATAATTGACGCAACATTTTAAATAATAGACCAAGCAAAAAACTACCCAACTAAACACAGCTGTTTATTGCTAGGGCTGAAGTAGTTTAAAAATAACAGCTACATAGCAGAACAAATATTATATCTTTCCCACCATAATTGTTTGTGCCAAATAATTGTATTATTTCATTAGGTATAAAATTCAAGTATGAATCAAATATGAAAAAGTTAGAGTATTGAATATATAGTTTATTACAGTAGCAACAATCGATAGTCAACAGGGACTGTTATGTTAAGTAAATCTGTTAAATTAAATAGCGTTGCCACTCACGAAGCACCCAAAATGTAAACAAAGTGCTTAAGCTAGTGGTCTGGCAATACCAGAATCAGTTTGAAAGAGACAGCGAGAGGCAGCAAAAGTGTGTTACAAGTTTTCGCACACCCGAAATATTCCAATTAAATTAGAATTAATGCAAATTTAACAAAAAGTGCAAGTGATTAACATTGTGCAACGGGTAATTGTGAATTCAATATACGCCTGCAAATTGAATAGGCAATTAAGAAGAAAAAGGGAACTGAAAATCCAACAAGCAGACGGGTGAAGAAAGAAGGGTGGTCTCTCTGCTCTGCACTGCGCTGCTCTGTTCAGTTCTGCTCAATTCGTGTGTGCAAGTGTTGTGTGTATACGCTGGCGCTGGAAACTAGGCGGTGGTAAAATGTAAAGCCGAAAAAAAAACGACAAGGAAAATTGCGCTCCCACTGGTGGGTGGGAGATTGTGTAGAGAGTGCGTAGTGTGCGTATGCGTGTGCGTGAGAGTGCCAGTGCCAGTGCCAGTGTCAGAGTGAGAATGTGAATGTGAACAGTGCGGCACGAAACTACTAAATGGAAATTTATACAAGCGCCTAAAACACCACCCAACCAACCACCCAACTATAGTCGAAACGCGACGCACCCACGCAAATGCGGCAAACAAAAAAAAACTAACGGTTTTTGTCAGCCATTCACTTACAGCATCAATGGCAAATAAAGACCAACCGCATCATCATACCATTACCAATAGCTAACCATCTTCAATTTGATCACAATGCCTTAGCCGGCACTACCAAATGTTTAACACATTTGTGCGCCTACGCCCACGCCTAACACACACACGTATATATACCCACACACATACATAAGTATGTATATACATACATACAATCGCAGGATCTGGCCACACCAGGCTAACTACATGGACAGTTTTTTTTTTTGCAAAACTACATGATAAATTGCCCAAAATGCGGAAATTTTTTCCTTTTAGCCATTTTTGATAGCATTTGCTGATTAGATAAATACAATTGATGAATATATATGTATTTGATATAAGTATCCTATATATATATAAATAAGTATAAAATTTTTTTTTTCATTCAAGCCATATGCAAATTGGCTAGAACACTTTGTCGTCGTTTCCTGCTCCTATAGTGCTTGATGTGGTTGCTGTATCTGTCGTTGTTGTTGTATTTTCCCTGATAACAAGTACAACAACCACAACAAGAACAACAAAAAAGTCAGTTCAATTATAACAGCGCGCGCCCTATTGGACAGGCAGACAGTGGCGGCCATTATAATAGGCATACTACCGATACAGGCATACTGTGGCACTGTGACTGTTATCGCAATGCCGGTGCGTGTTTGCCCTGTCCCTGCCTGCCTGTTGTATATGGTATATGCTTGTGTATACGTGTGTGTGGGTGTGTGTGAGTCATTGCTCATTGAATTGTTGTCACTTCCCGTGCCTGAACGTCTTAACGGTCAGTTGTTATTGTTTATGCAGAAAAAACCAATCGGATGCTGCGCGCTTGGTTGCTGTTTTCCTCGCAAGAAAAACAGAAGAAAAGAATCTTACAAAAAAAAGAAGAAAATAATCTTAACAAAAACAAGAAGAAAATAATAACAAATATTTTACGTCTTATGTTTTCAGTGTATACATTGTAATTTTAAGCAAATTGTAAATAAAAAAAAAATAAAAAAATAAAGTAATAGAGATAACAAAAAAAAAATTTGCAAACTTGCTGTCCGACCCCAAAACTACCCAAAAACAAAAAAATAAAAAAAAAACTTTAACTGACAAGTGCTGCCAAAGCCGCTAAACAAACAAACACAAAAAAGAACAATAACATAAAAAAACAACAACAACAAAATGGGATGCACTACATCAGCTGAAGAACGCGCTGCCATACAACGCTCCAAACAAATCGAGAAGAATCTAAAAGAGGATGGCATTCAAGCGGCAAAGGACATTAAACTTTTGCTACTCGGTAAGTGCAAGCTAGAAACAATTTTTATTTAAATTTTCCCTAACACCAACCCCACCCTCCTTCACTCTGTCTCTATTTTCTCAATTGTAAACTACTCGGAACTAGTGTATTCCTCAACAGGAAGTTCCCTCTGAAGAGAAATATATATTCTATATATATATATATATATATATATATATATGTTTGTTTATGCTTATATTTATTATTATTATTGTTTCTACGAGCACAATTTACCTCTGAAAATGTAATATAAAATGTTCTTTATCAGTAGACGAGTCTCAAAGGGCACTTGAGTTGTTTTAAAGTTGTTGTTTTCCTTTGTTTACTGCAACTGCAACTACAACTGCAACTGCACAGTGGTAATAAGTTTAGTTTTTATGACAGGAAACGGATTTTAATATCTATCTATCTGTCTGTTTCTATATCAGGTAGAGCATTTAAAGTAAAAATCTTTTTCCCCCAAAAACTACTTGCGGCATGTAATTTGCCAAAATGAAAAGAGGGAACCAATTTGTTGCCACAAAATTACTTCAAGGCTGATGCATCATCCAGTCGCATGACAATTTATTCT
Source organism: Zygothrica quintamaculata (assembly GCA_037044455.1). NCBI lineage: Eukaryota > Metazoa > Arthropoda > Insecta > Diptera > Drosophilidae > Zygothrica > Zygothrica quintamaculata. The sequence goes on from JBAMBS010001358.1 coordinate 44,162, forward strand.
TAGCGTGTGGCCAAGGCAACAAAACCACAAAAAATAAAAACCTTGCCCAAAAAAAGAAAACAACAAAAAAACAACAAAATGTATATAACAATTGGGTCAAATTTGATGGTTGCATGTCATCGTACGATTCCTGTACACTTTATTATTGTTGTTGCTGTTGCTGTTGTTGTTGTTGTTGTTGTGGATACTACAATTCAGAGATTCAAGTCTCGACTGCTCATGCATAAGCAATCAAGTACAAAGGTTAATGACAATTTGACAGAATTGACAATTTTATGAATTTTTTAGTATAACAATCAGACCACTGTGCAACAGTTGCTATTGCTGCTGCTGTTGCTGTTGTTGCTGCTGCTGCTGTGGGTGCTGCAACAGACATTGTGCTCAAGTGGCGCCTCTCCTACTCTGCTTTACACTTTCTACTCCGTTTGCAACAACTGCGGTGCGTCTGCATCCGCTAAATGCCACTTGACATTGCAGCGCTTGCACGTGGCAAACTGATACGTTGACTGACACGGAAGATGGGACAAGTGGCAAGTGGCAAGTGGCAAGTAGCAAATGCCACAAGCCTAGCAGTCCAAAGAGGATCAACTAACTTACAGCTTGACATTGACATTGACTATTGCCAGTTAATCGGATTTAACAAGAAAAAACTGAAATTATTTTTTTCTCTACAAATTGTGGCAAGTTTAGGGATTATAAGTAGAAAATACTTTGTAGCTTATACTTAAACTGTGGCAATAAGAGGTGCAAAAGAAGCTGGTTAAGTACAACAATGGTATGGCCAATCGTTAGCTGATATGACCAGCTGTTAACTTGGCTCATTGGGTGTAGGGCAATGCTTGTTGCAGGTAAATTGCAATTGCAACTGACTGAATGTATTTCATGTTGTGGCATTATTTTCTCTTGTTCTCCTTGTTATTGTTGTTGCTTTTGCTGTTGGTGTAGCTGTTGTTGTTGTATGCACTTTAGGCCACAGACGTTTGTCGGCCCGGAAGCATCTAATGGCGGCAGGAAGCCGACCAACAAACAATGAACGACAACAGGCGACGTTGTTTGTAAATGTTGCCAGTTGCTATGTAGTCTAGGTTTGAGTTTGGGTATGAGTTTTTGGGGTTTGGGGTTTGGGTGTGGTTTGTTGTACTGTGGACACAACACAAAACATCGATATACAAGTGCCAAGTGTTGGTCCTTGCTCCTGCTGCTTCTGTCACTCTACCTCTGCTTCTTCTACTTATCCCAATGGCATTAAGTGCTGCTCTAACGGAAGCTTTAACACTTTAACATAATTTTACAGTCAAAACGTTGCTATTGAGGAAACATTTGACTCTGCCAATGTGTATGTGTATGTGACTGTATGTGTATAAGAGTCCTTTTTGCCATTTATTCCAGTTAATTCATGGCTAACTGCAATTGGATATAATTAAAAATGAATTCCATGGAAATTATAAGGAAATTTTTTTATTATAATTCCAGGAAAACTCTGTAAAACTAATTACTCTTAAGCTTCCTTTAAGTACTTCTATTAGTATTTGAATTTCCTAGAAAATCTCTAAATGTGTTCTGTCTAACAGAGCAAGGGGGGGAGAGAGGGCACATTCAGAATGATTTTGCAGTTTTAATATTTGTTGAACTGTAAACTAATTGCAGTCAGTTATAGAGAGAAAAAAACGCAATATAAGTGCAGTTATTTAACCCTCTACTTTCTAACTGAACCTCAACACCAACCCGACCCCCTCCCCTTATTTGTTAGTTAAATAAACTATATGAAAACTTGCCAAATAGAAGAGACACAAATCGAATTTAATTGCCTCAAGTCAAATGTCGCATAAAAGTGTCATAAGACCCTGGCCCCAAATACCTCCCAACAGAAAACTGTTTGCTGTTGCTGTTTGTCCCAAGATAAAGATAGTGAAAAGTAAGTGGAAAAGAGCAGGATTGAATGATAGAGCGGGAGAGGTAGATTGGGTTATTATAAGTGCACAAATGCTCGCTCCACATTGCGTCTAGCTTCTCCACCTCTTTTTCAATGTTGTCATTTAAAAGAGTTCGCGTGATAATAAAAAAAAAATCAACTGAATATGTTGTTAATAACTAAATAAACGACTTACAGATACCCTATTTAAATATATGCTAAATATATATAACTATAAATAGTTGTTACGCATACAAATCGGGTGTTAAAAGTTGCATGACAGCATGCAAGTTTTGTCTTTTGGAAATGATATAAGAAAACTTTTCCGGCAGATTTAAGGCTCATAAAATGCTATGTATAAAGCTAATTAAATTTGATTAAAATCTGTGTAAAAGCTTTAAATTTTCTTATTATTCCTGTGCAGGAATATATATGATTTTATGTAATTTCTATATCATTGAAATCAGTTGTTAATCAGAATTTTTAGCCTCTACTTTCTATACGGTAGAATATGATTGAGATTGTCTGAATTTCCTCAACTTTTCAATTTTATATGTCTTTTATATACCCTGTAATAAGTGATTTACATTATTACACATATTTTTCCATAACTTTGATATACCCTTTTGATTTTGCTATATATAAATATAGCAACAGTCAATTTGTTTATCGTTGTCGTTGGCTGCGGTTGTCATTGCCGTGGTCGTTGTTGTTTCTGTTGTTGTTGCTGTTGTTGTTGCTGTTGTTGTTATGGTAACCGCTTTGTAGACCCCTTCGGTTCCGTGTACCCCCAATTGCCTCCAATGGGTCACTCCCCTTGGTCTAACCTAATTCATTCAATAATTTCATTTATTCTCTCATTGTTTTCACTTTTTTTTTGCGCGCAACTGTCCAGGGCAGGAATGATAATTCAATTGAAAATTTTTGTTGCTTTGCATGAACTACGCTGACTACGTGGCATCATCCATACGCTCTATGGGGACTAGCTATAAACTCATACCCCTAATATTAGACATACACACACACACACACACTCTCATACACTCATACCCAGCAGAATTAAAGCAGGACTATTAACTTGTCGCTTTGTCACGACATTTGAACGTTTGCCGCCGTCTCCGCCTCCAACATCAAATCCAATTATTTACCTTGGCGGATTCTAAAATGGACGTCAATTATCGCAACATTTAACTACTGTACAGTCAACAGTTATACAGTATAAAGTCAACAGTATACAGTGTGTATAAAATAAAAGAGTTAGGGTATGCATTAGGGTTATTTCAATTGCTGCTGCTGCTGATAGCATTTCTTGGAAAAGCCCTATAGGCATTTAGCAGTTAATGAAATGCCAAGAAAATGCCACTAATTAAGCAAAGGAAAAAAAGCTGAGCAACAGCCTGATTAAAGGAATAACTAAATGAACATTAACTCAGCATGCTATAAACCTTATAAAGATAAACTGATTCTGGTTAAGAATTGAGATATATAAAAGGTGAGATTTTCGAGGCAGCAGCACAAAGGAGAAGCTACAGTTCTGGGAGAAATTGCTTGAATTGCATGCAAGATCTGTGAGGAATTAGCTTCTAGATGGACTTCTAGCTCCCTGATACAAGTTCAATTACTTAAGCTTTATACTTAAATATAGACTCGAACTATATGACATTTAGATTGACTATCCATAGTAATCCATTCGTAGTATCATCCTCAATCTAATGCTCCCTTCAACGACTTCAGCAAAACAATTTAGTATCATAATTAGTTAGGGTATTTCCTCCATTGTCTACCCTTTAATAAATGAATTATAGTAACTATTAAGTACGTCTTGGCTCATAATTAACTCTACTAATATGCAATTATGTATATGGTAATCGATTTGTGCTACCAAATTGCTGTTTCAGACGTGTTTTTATGAGCCATGCAATAAGATTAATTGGTTTTTTCTTTTATATTTATAGTTAGCCATGTTATGTGAGCTAACAGCTAGCCTAACACCTGTACATTGATTTGGACTGTAATAGGATATGGTTCTAATTGAATGCTGGTGAAAGCCAACACTTGAATATTGGTATGAAAATAAAAAAGTTGGCTAAAAGAAAAGCTTTTTGGTCAATTAAACCTGATGGCAATGACTGTATGACTATTTGTATGCCAAGTTATCAGAGGTTATATCAATTGGCCTCCATTTCAACAATACAATTTTTTTTATCTAATTCGATGGTGGCAGCTCATCGACACATTGTTGTTGTTGCTATGGTTGTTGCTGTTTATATTGTTGCTGTTGTTGTTGTCGTATTAGTTTACGTTCAAAATAGTTGTCATCTTGTTGCTGTCAACGCTTGTCGTTTGGCTGAAAAGGTCAGCATTACGGCACCTCTCTTTCACACTCTCTCTCTCTTTCCCTCTCTCTGTGTCCCTTTCGAGCCGTTAATTTTCTTCAATTTTTGTTTTTTGGCAGCAGCTTCTGGCGAGAAGACAAATACGCATTTGGCTTAGTTCACAGTAACCTAATGGCTACTTAGGGCTAGTCGTAGTTGCTGTTTAGATTGCAAAAGCTACTTAAAAAACTGACTTTAATATACACACAAACATACACACACACGCATACCTCTATACTGTATAAGTGTATGTGTGTGTGTGTGTGTTATTCGTTGCTGTTGTTGTCCTTGCTTTATACTCGTTCTATAAGCTACTCGTTGCTTTATGAACTCGTCGCTTCTATTTGACCAATTGCAGCACGCGCTTTTAAAGCTTTTGCTCTCACTCATTAGTGAGCTTTTCCAGCAACTCAAAAGCTGCAATATGCATGCGCGCGTTTATGCTTTTGCATACAGCTGCCCTTCTGCTACATCTGGCTCGTTCTTACTATACCTTTCTCTTACCTTCTTTCACTTGAACGCACAGCACGTAAAGCTGCCATTCAGTAGCAAAAGGAAAAGTAAAAAAAAAACTGTGTGTACTTGTGCTTGGCGCATATGAAAAAAGCTTTGACTTCAGCTGCCTGACAGAGTGTAAGAACAAGAGAGAGAGAGAGAGAGAGAGCGAGAAATACAAGCAGGCGCATTTAGGGCGGCTCCGTTAGCCGTGCAGCAGCAGTCGTGTCCAGTTGAGCTCCAGCCAATTCAGTCAGTTGGTTAGTTTACGTGCCAAGCGGATTGTTAAGAAAAACAGTTTTTCCCCAAACGCACGCGAATTTTCACACAAAAAAAAAACCATTTAACAGAAAAAACTTTTAAAAAAATGAAAAAAATTTAAAAAAAAAAAAAAAAATATTGCTGTGTGTATTTGTGTTTAAAATTGAAATTCATTAAGAAAATTTTTTAAAATTAAATAAGAAAATTTTTTATTAAGAAAAAGAAAATACACAACAATTGAATTTTTGCGCGCACACGTAGAAAGCAGCGCTGCTTCTATAGTAGCAGCAGCGCTAACAACAGCAGCAGCAGCAGCTCCGGAGATACAGGCGCGACAAGTGCTCGACAATTGCTCGACAATTGCTCGATAATTATTATATGTGAAATATTTTTTCTTTCAACGAGAGATTTTGAATATTCTTTCATTTTCATTTCTATTTTCATTTTCATTTTCATTTTCATTTACATTTTATCTTGCGTATGAATCATATTTTGCGTGCTCTGCTGGAAACGTGCAGCAACAATAAACAAAGTCAAAAAAGAAACAAAACGAAAAAAAAATAAATATAAAAAAAATAAATAAATAAAAATTAAAAGAAAATTTCAGTTTCATTTTGTGCTTTTCACAACAGCAACAGCAGCAACAAAATACATTTACACACACACGCACACTCACAATTGTTCTGCTCTGTGCTGTGTTTGCTTTGCGTCAGAACAGAGGCAAAGCCTCTTACCCCACACAACCGCTAGTATAGCTATGTGTATACGTGTGTGTGTGAATGTGTTTATGGCCACTTGTAAGACCAAAAACTCTTAGTCTGTCCATGCGCTATGCACGCCAATTAATAGCTACCTCGCCCCCTCCCCCACACCACACATAACATTTCATTTGCATATCAATATTATTTATGAGTATCAATAATCGCCCATACCAAAGACACACAGACACACGCATACATATAGATATATAACTATATATATATATATATATGTATTCGATGTGCATTAATCGAGTGTGGAACAGAACTTTCAATGTGTGTTTAGCTTTGGTATATTTTTTATTGATTTTCTTTCTTTCATTTTTTCGTTTTTATTTCTATTTGTATTTTTTTTTTTTTGGCTAGGCCTTTGTCACACGCTGCGTATGCGTGTTGTGCGTGTGTGCCTGTGTGTCTGTGCGTGTGTAAGCTTAGGGAACTTCATGTTGCACAGCACAACATAATAAGTATATACTCTACTATACCAGCCTACCTTTTAATAAGGTACACTAGCCAACATCCTTCCAGTAAAGCCCCAAATCTTCTATACGCGCTAATTGTATTATTTTGTATTACAACTTTTCCTGCTCTTTCTCTCTCTCTCTCTCTCTCTCTCTCTCTGTCTCTGTCTCTGTTTAGGAGTCAAAAAGCACATAAACTTGCAAAAGCTTTGCATAGAAAGTTAAATACCAGAACTCTCTCTTTCTCTCTCTGTCTGTCTTCCTACTTGCTCTATATCTTTCTGTCACTCTCTACACTTACCTTTCCGTCTGTGTTTGTTGCTCTCTTTTTGTGAGTATTTAATTTACCAGCTGCTGTTGCTTGAGGGTAAGGGCAGTTTGAAAAGCGCACACACAACACACACACACACACACACACACACACTCACACACAGTCGGTATAAGTATAAGACAAGGCAGAAATCGTAAAGTTTTTCATTTCGTTTCGGTATTCGGTTTTAACTTCGTTATGCTTTTGGTCATTTGGTGGCAGCATCCGCGTGGTTAAGGCATGCCACGGAGCTTATCCTTGTATCAAACGTTGTTCCTTGTGTTTTGTCAACAAATGCGCATAAATTCAATTGTTCAACGATTATGTCACTTGCTGACAAGTGTAGAAATTCATTTTAAATATCAAATTCCATGCTACACAGTGTTATAATATAAACAAAAAAAGTATTTAATAAAAAGAAGAAAGAAAAAAAATACAAAAATAAACAAAAATCCAAAAAGAAAACATAAAAGATACTTTGAAAGACAAATAAAAATCAAAGAAAAAGAAAAACTAAAAAGAGAGAAAAAAAAAATAGAAAATCTTTGAGTAGATCGCCAATTGGCTTTCTGTCTCTCTTTTCATTCTCTACCCCTCTCTACGCTTGTCCATCGTAAATATTTCAATCACTTCTGCCCCCAACGTATTCGGCCATTGATTTGGCCGATATCAAACGACCTTCAAAACGTTTTGCGTCGAAGCAATACGCACCATGGGCTGCGCACAGTCTGCCGAGGAGCGAGCTGCAGCCGCCAGGAGTCGCCTGATCGAGCGTAATCTCAAAGAGGATGGCATACAGGCAGCCAAAGAGATTAAGCTATTGCTATTGGGTGAGTCTATTGTGTGTGACTATAAAGCCAACCTCTACCAACCTTCACAACACACAACCTTCTGCTAGATAATAATTATCATAGCATACTTAGCGGCTGCTAGGCTGCATATATTAATATTAAGTTGACCTCCAAAAAGTGAACAAAACAGCAACAACAGCAACAGCAAGTGTCATTAATGAGCTGTCCAAACTGTCCAATTGCCATACAATGAGTAATCTATCTATATCAAATCTTCTGCTTTATATCACATATATAATATACTGTATCGTATATATATATATACGATGTGATTCCATTTTGATGTCTGCTTTATATCAGCAAACGCATCAAATTCGGTTGTTTCAGTATGTAAATGCCATAAATTTAATAATCACAAATAACATATAATTGTCGCTGTCTCTTTCGCTCCCATACAGACGCTAACAAAAGTTCAAGGTCGAGCAGCGGGTGGCTTATACTATGTGTTTATATGTATGTGTTTGGTATGTGTGTGTGAGTGTGTGTGTGTGTGTGTGTTGATGTGTCTCACTGTGAGAATTTATGGTGCGGCTAACTTGCACCGGGAATTCTTGATTGCTAACTGTAATTACATATAACCAGGCTAAATGAAACGCTTTCTGCTTAAAAGGTATCTAGAAATAATAGTTAACAACTCGCAACAAGAAGTTGCTACATTTCTCAGTATAGTAACAATATATATATATATCTACAGCTATATATATAATTGATTTTTATTAATGCATTTGTAATTATGTGGGGAAATATGATATTATAGAAGTCTGTATAGAAATTGTTGGGAAAATATATGAAAGTAATCGAAATGTGAAGGAAAAACACGCCTAGCATCAAACGAAATACAGAAAACTGAGCAGTTGAGTAAACTATAAGAAAGCTAGTTTAATTATATTTCAAATAGATGCTATAATATCATTCAAAAGGATTATTTCTAACAGTAGGCAATGTAGCTTAGCCACAGCGTTTATATATTCCTTTAAACTCCTTTTCATAGTCTCAAACTGAAGCATTTTAATATAGCTTTTTATATAGAAAAGTTGCCTTATAAGTAGAACAGTTATAAGCAGCTTTTCATTATAGAAAATTGTTCGCTTTAAACTGAACTTTTCCAATTGGTTAAACACTTATCCACAGGGCATTTTCTAGTCGTGTTTTCCATGCGGAAATTCGAGTTGTTTTTTAATCTTGTTGCAGCAACTCAAGAGTTAAATAAGTAATATTCATAATTTAAATATACACACACACACACATATATATATTTGCATAAGTGTATTTATATATGTGTGTGTGTTTGTTTTTTGTATGTATAGCATTTTCCTCAGTTTTTCATTTCATGTTGTTGTTTTATTTTTTTGTTGAATCTGCCTGCATTTTCTGCTGATGTTTACAATTTTCGTTTAATTTCCTCTTTGCAAATATCTGAAACGTTCTCTGTGCGGCTGAAAGATTTAATTTCTGACAGTTTTGCGTGTTTGTATAAAATGTTTAATTCAACCCAACAGACCTATTTATATATATATATATATATCATATTGTGCAAGAAAAAGAGAAAATTATTTATTTTAATTAAGGTTTTCTTTGTGGGAGCTTTAAAAGTCAAACAAAATTCATAATAATAATCAAAAACTTTTACTCAATCTTAACTATACTTACTCTATATATATATAAAGAGATATATCTATATATATCTGTGTTGATCTTCCACTCATCCTGTTTTAAACAGTATTTATACAATTTACGTAGGCATTAAATTTAAGCACTTTCCTTCAATTTTCAATTTCCATACAAACATCCCATTAATTTCACGTGCCAACAATCATAAACAACCTCAAAAAGTTCACTACAAGATTCATTATACAATTTCAATTCTAATTTGAACTTTAATTTCAATTCTACTTCAATTCCAATTCAATTCATTTGCTAGAAACTTACAAAATGATTCTTTGATTAAAGAGCCAGCACTTCACATGTTTATCATCGAAAAAATTCCATATAATTACATGCCTAGCACATTGAACTCTTTTACACCCAACCAAACACAAAAAAAAACAGACTAAATAAAAAAAAAATACAAAAAAAAAATGAAAGCAAAGAAAAACCTAAACAAATTTTCATAGGGAGCACAGGGCGCATTGTTAATTTATGGACAGACTTTAACATGCAAACGAGGCGCAACACGTTAAGTGGACCCAGTGTGAAAAGTGCCCTTATACACCGTTGTCTATATATATATATATATATATATATATATATATAAATGTATGTGGAGGTTGAAATGATAACCTAGTGTTACTATATAGACACACATTTATGGCATTGGGATCATAGTTCCCAAAGGTCTTTTTAACGCTATTTGTCTATATTGATTAATTGCGACAGATAAGTTCAACTAAAGTTCATGTTAACACTAACTGTTACATGTAAACAAAATGCATATTGTATACTACTTGTATATAAGCACTATGAAATACAGTTGCCATATCTAATATTAAAGATCTGGCAACACTGTATGTGAACTTGTATCTTTTTATCAGGCACTCAATGCCAAAATATTATTGATATGGATTTGACATACTTGAGTCACCAGCCAATTAACAGTAATTGAACTTATCTTTATCTATCATTCTATGCTTTTATATATTTCTATCTATTTATTTATTATATCTTTATTTTCAATATATCTATAAATCTTTTTATCTGTCAAAATATTCATATTTCTATCCACTATTTACCACTATCAATAAATCCATCTATACCTCTACCTATATATCATTCCATTTATCTATAAAACCATCTATCCAATCTAGTACCTTTCTATCCATTAGGCCTCTATTTAATTATCTATTCATTCATCTGTCTATTCATTCATTTAAGCATCTGTTCGTTAGTCCAAATATTATGATAATCAAAACAAAATACTTTGACCTTATGACCCGCACTGCGCACTATCTACACAGATGGTCAAGTGTAATTATTATCAAATCATTTTTATTACTATTTTTCATTGAATTTTCCAAGTAATTTTCCATGCTTTCCTTGATTTTAATGTGTTTATATATTTAGAATTAATACAATTTAATTACAAACAATTTTCTCCAAGAAATTTACCATACACACACAAACAGGGTCCTTGTGGGAGACCCTACTCTAGATAATGAACCTTCATATTTCTATGATCTATTTGTAGTATAATCTAAAGCAATGATAATTTTAACTGCGCTGTGCTAACAATTTTCCAGCTGATGAAAATGCACAGATTATCCAGCAAGTGCATACAAAAGAAAAGCTACAAAACAACCCACTTAATTTCCATGTATATATAATAAAAACAGCAAAGAAAATATGAGGAAAAATTACACAGAAATTGCGCAAAGCGCGTGCAATAAAAGCTGCTAAAATTAGACATGAAATGCAACCAAGAAATTGCCTTTGGGCGCTTAAAGAGGCGTTGGCCAGTTGTAGGTGTGGTTTAAAGCAAAAGCTCAACTTAAACTAAAGCAAACTATATATGGTATAACTTATGTTCTGTAAGTATAGAGAATGATACATTACCAATATACCCACCAACGCTACAAGCAGTGCACTGCTTACAGTTGTGGGAAAATCTGCTGTTTTTGTACTGTGGATAAGTGCTCCTTGAACAAATATCGTAACTTAAACTAATACAGAAAAATATGTTTAAAAGTCAACACTAAACTTTTACTTATTTCATATAAAACTTAATACCAGATCGTAACGAATATCGTAAAGGTGTAGTTCTTTGAGTCTCTCATTACGTAAGAAAACAGATTTACTTTGTTTTATATCGTATTCTTATGAATATCGTATAAAGTGAGCTTGAATTAGATTGTATTTTGAACTATATCGTTATACCAGCGAATATCGTATATTCTTAATAGAACTTCTCGGAATATCTTGGATGTCAAATTCACTTTATATCGTAATACGTAACAAATATCGTATATTCTGAACTAAACTTTACCCCAATCCATATAATATCCCATGAATTTTATATCATATCGTAAATTATAGCCAATGTCGTATATATTATTTTAACGACTGTGACAAACTAAAAAATATATCGTACTTTGTATGTTATATCGCAGCGAATATCGTACAACTTCAATTTAATTAATCTATTAAATTTTGTGCTATATTGTATATTACTACGAATATCGTATAACTAGTTGCTAGAATTGCGTTCATAATAGAGCTAAATATATACGATTATACTTATGAAAAAGGTACATACAGACTCTATATAAATAATACATATTATACAAACTGTTTACTAGTTGTATATACCCCATTGGGTCATCATTTGGTTAGGGTATAAAAAGTTTGTTGAAGAATTTGATTTGACCAAATGATGACAGAACAATTAAACCTTTGTTTTGTGCCAAAGCAGCATATGCCATAACCATAACAGGCCAAGTCCAAGCCATTATTAATGATAATTAAAAGGATGATAATGATGATGATGATGATAGTGATAATGATAATAATAATGTTGATGTGACTGCTGCTGTCCACTGTTTATCTGTGTGTGTGTGTGTTTGTGTGAGTTAAAGGCCATTAGGCTCTACTTGTATAATACAAAGCGCACACATTTAACCATCCTGCTCCGCAGCCGCCCCTTAACAAAGTACGAACTATCCACTTGTAATCTGTGTACAAATATTTATAACCTCTTCTACAGCAACCCTCTTTTTGACCCCCAGCCCTCCTCCTACTCTTCACACTCTCCCCAATCGTATAGCGTCTTGCGTCAGTGCACATAATCAGACGCCTTCTGTATATAAAGTTTTCCCTTTTGCACTTTGCATCTTTGCCATTTTTTTTTTTTGTTGCCTTTGGGGCACAAAATGCCATTGCTTAAGATATGTCTATGTATTTTTCTTTTTGGTTTATCTCTTTATAAAAATCTTTATTTATCGTACTACTGTTACTCATTCTATTTCTCTCTCTTTTATCTCTGTTTTTTTGCAGGAGCCGGTGAATCGGGCAAGAGCACAATAGTCAAACAAATGAAAATCATTCACGAGAGCGGGTTCACTGCGGAGGACTTTAAACAATATCGACCGGTTGTCTACAGCAACACAATACAATCATTAGTTGCAATATTGCGAGCCATGCCAAATCTTAGTATTCAGTATAGCAATAACGAACGAGAGGTAAATAGAGACAAACAAATATTCTTCTCTAAGAAAATATAACTAATTTTTCCATCTCTCTTTGTCAATTTTACCTATTTTAGAGCGATGCAAAAATGGTATTCGATGTATGCCAACGCATGCATGATACTGAACCCTTCTCAGAGGAGCTGCTGGCCGCCATGAAACGGCTCTGGCTTGATAATGGTGTACAGGAATGCTTCTCACGCAGCAACGAATATCAACTAAATGATTCCGCTAAATAGTGAGTACAGTTACAATCAATTCTATATATATTTATATAGATATAAGCCTGAACAGCAGACCAACTTTTTTCAACAAAATTTAACTCTTTTTAAACCTTTTGCAAATTGCTTTTGGTATTGGCAAAAGCTTCTCAAAATGTTAGACGAAACTCTTTCAAGGATACCCAAGCTTTTGTCTATACTTGTAGCTTATCTTTGAGCAGCTTCGGTTCAACCTTGAACAGCTTAGCTTATCATTATAGAGCAAAAACATAAATATTTGATTTTGAGTTAGGTTTTCCATTGCATACTTTTAGGATGTTTATTAGCTATGACTTTTGGCAAAGACAGCATTAAAGACTAAACTAAACAAATGACTAAAACAATTATATACACAACATACTATACATAGATACAGACATATATATATACTATATACATATAGCTAAGAAACACCTTTTGAGATACATTTGTATCTCAAGCCCATTTGCTTAATTAAAAAGGTTAACCGCGACACATGCGGGCAAGCAAGCAAACAGTGGCAACAACAACAAGAAGCAAAAGCAGAAACAAAAATTATACAGAAAATTTAGCTGCGACTTTTGCTGGCTAAAAATATCACACATCCGCCATGTGTCACAAGCAACAAGAAGCAAAAAAAAGATAATAATAAAAATAAAAATAAAAGTAACCAGAATATCCTGTGTCGGCTTCAAGCATATCCTACTACTACTCATCCCTAAGCGTCAGCTTGAAATTTAACGGAGATTGCGGTATATACGTGGAGTTGACACGATAAACGAATTCCTCGGAATTGTATGATACTTTGTACTTCCGAAATATCTGCAAGGCAAAAAGAGAAAAAGGAGCAACAATTAAAACTGTACATAAAAATACATTTAACAAAGCGAAAACCGAATGTTGTATACTCTATAAAGCGTAAAGAGAAACAGCCACTGACAGTAACTAAAATATCCTTATGTAAGGATATGCTGTTTCGTTTTTTGCTATTGTCTTTCCACTCACCTTGGCCAAGAGCGTGTGCAACTCAATTTCAGCAAAACGTCGACCCACGCACATGCGACGTCCATAGCCAAAGGGCAGGCTAACAAAGGGATGTATCTTTTGGCCAGAATGTGGGCAGGCAGCAACTGTAAATGCACAAATAGCCGTTAACGACTACCCCTACTACACTACGCAACACCCAACACAGCCCTACACTAGGCATACGGGTTAGCATTTACCTGACGGTTGTTTGAGCCAACGTTCTGGAAGGAAACGTTTGGGTTCCGGGAAATATGTTGGATCATTCGAGACAACCAAGTGTGGAAAGATGACGTGCGTCTGCATTAAGAATATTTATGGCTATAATTTAAAGCTTAAATTCAACTTCTCAACTGATAAAAAACTTACGCCTTTCGGTACATGATAGCCATTAATAACTGCATCCGATTGTAGACTGCGTCCATTGGCAATAACCACAGGCTTCATGCTGCAAAATGTGTTTGAAGATTAGATAAGATATATATATATATATATATAGTTGAAGCTTTTACCGCAATGTCTCCTTAACACACGCGCGCATATAAGGCATCTGTTCAAGGACATGCTGATTGATTTGGGCATCGCGTGTGGGAAAAGCCTGTTTGAGCTCATCAAAGAGACGCTGCTGTTTATCCGGATTTTTCGCTAGCTGATAGATGGTAGAAGATGCGGCCACAGAAGTCTGCAAAAGAAGGTCAAAGCTCAAATTAAATATTTATAAAGGACATTGAGCGGTATTATTGAGGCATATTAGTAACCCAATGCTGATTGACTTCATGCTAAACACACACACATAAAGTAAACCCTGACCCCATATGCCTACCGTATCAACGCCCACAAGAAATAGATCAAGTGCCAAAATAGCTGCCAATTTGCGATTGCCTGTCTTACGTACAATACGCTCCACAATGGATATATCTGCCTCAGATTTGGGTATATGCTGCGCTTGGTCAGCATCAGCTTTATCCATGGTCTTGCTGATGTTCTTCATGCAAATGCTGCAGCAATAAATCAATCATATTAAATGAAATGTATCAACAAATAAAGCCTACATTATGGCGCTTAAATGAGCCACAACCACCTACGCGGAGAATTGATCCAATGCGCGTACAAAACTGCGATAGGCTTTAGTTGGATATATACGCCATAAGGGCATACGTAGCTCAAGCTCTGGCACGGCCCAAAAGAACGTATTGATTGCCTCAATAATTTGTTGCGCCTCGGCGCTGCCCTGCGGCGAGAGGCAACCCAGGCGTGTGTCCAGTGAAACTCGACCCACAGCTGCAAGGATAATAAAATACAAGGAGAAATAAGAAAATGAAAAAGTTTTTCTTTTGCTTCATTTTCTTATTGTTTAGTTTTGGCTTACATTCAAGCGCCCATTTGTACAGTTCGTGTAGAAAGTTATCGGGCAGCTCCTCCCTTTCATTGCGCATCTCATCTATGCTATAGAAAGAGAATCAGAATCAGAATCAGAATAGAAATAGGAACATAGTAGAAATAGCAATGTTATAGCTGATTGTTGTATAATCCTAAAGATGTAGGAGTAACTGGAGTGGGTGGTTGTGTGTTTCTGTGTGTGTGTGTGTGTGGGGGGGGGGGGGGTTGGATTTGGTTGCTTATTATGTCATATTGCTGGCAACTTACCGCACCATAAACTCGCTGGCAATCTCATTCAGTGGAGGTATATACTTCTTGGCAGTTTGTGGCTGCAACAAAATTTGCTGCACCTCCTGACGAAATGCCTCCCACTTGGGACCGTGCCTAATTCAAGAGAAAAACGAAATGTATATATATATATATATATAAGTAGTACCGTTATGCGAGCTCTTTTGCCAAATGCAACGTAATACTTACACGCCAATTAGGCCTGCAACATCGCCAAAGAAGTCGCGTCTCAGTTCACCCTTGTAATGTCGCAGCGATGGCATCGAGGGTCTAACGTTGTACCAAAGCGAAGCAAACAAGTTAAAAAAAAAGCAAAATATGAAAAGTAAATATATATATATATATATGTATAGAAATAACGCTGGATAATACGACGTATGAGCAATCTACCAGCTACAAGAGAAATGACGTCAAAACTTCCCACGCAAAGTATTTGCTTTGATACAGTGGCTGCCACTGTAAACTTACACAGGCAGCAATTGATAATAACTTAATAATAGATAATCATATATAATAGTTATTAATTTGCAGACATTTTTAAGCTTATTAATGCTACCCCCCACTACTACCCTACCCCGTTTACCTAAGCTTCAGTAAGCCACTGTCTTTGACGACTATAAAAAGAAGTATCCATTTTTTTTATGCCATTTTTACGTTTTACACACACACATAGACATGACTCGCAGTTACATGTTACTTGTAGCTTGTAGCTTGTATCTTGTATCTTATAGATACTATTCGCATGTCACTGTACATAAATAGACCCATTTCTGCTGTCTAGTGCTGTGCTGTGCTCTGCCTGCTAGCTCCAACTCCTATTCGGCTTGAATTTTATAGCTGCTATTTGTGTGTGTATGTCCTGTGTGTGTGTGTGTGTTTACTGTAGGCAGTTAATATGTCAGTTTGCAAAGGGGTTTCAGGGAGAGGGGTGTTAACTTTATATCTGTCGTGTTACTGCCATATCTGTACATGTTTTTGCGGTTCTGTTTCTCTATTCTCTTTGACATTTTGCTTCTGTTTTTCCTCTGCCCTTCTCTTTAACTCTTTTTTCTGTGTGTGTGCAACCAAAACGTTGTTGCCCCAGGCAACAATATTCAATTAAATGTCATAAAATGAGAGTCATGCGATTCTGTTTACATTTCAACTGTGCAATTTTACACATACTCACACACATATCTATACATATATATATACACACACATATATATGTTAAAATGACTTTGAAATACAATTTTTTATATGAAAACACATTTTATTTGCTTTATGAACTGCCAATAGCCACCTACCCCTCGCACGCCTCCAACGAATCGTTGCCTAAATTTACACTCTTTAACAAGTTTTAGCAACTTCTATTTAGTTGTTGCTTTCTTTTCATATGGCAAAAGCTGCTTACAGTTTAAGCCCAACTTAAGCCACTTTTCAGCTTAGATTTGTTGCCAACTTGTTTACAACTTTTGCTATAACTTTTGGCTAGGAATGTAATCAAATGATCTGCTTTAAGTTAACAACAAAATATTTAAATATTTATTATATTCTTATTGGAAACAAAACGAGCAACAAAAAACCAGTTTACGTTTTTTTTTTTTGCTTTGGAACTAACAAGAAAAATTTTAAGGCACATTCCAGCGGCATTTGCACAGCAAAATTTGGCTAATTCTGTTGATGATATCATTGATATGTTAACTGTTATACTATATAGATATATTTTATACTATATACTATACTATATATGCTGATCATTTGTGAACGAAGAGTAACAACAAAGCTTGTGAAAGGTTGTGCAATTGACACAAAGAAGAAACATGAGAAATTGTTCAAAATTTTTTTATATATATTTTATAGGCTTAAAGCCATAAATAATGCTGCGTTTACTTATAAACGTGTTGTGTATGTTGTTGCCAGTGATAAAGTTTATCATAACAAACAACAGCAACAACAACAACAACAACAATTTGTGCATTTGCATTTGCTTTCCCACAGTTTTTTGTTAGTTGGTTTTTGTTTTGTTTGTTTGATTTAACGACAGCATAAAATAAACGTAAAGATATTTCGATGTTGCTGTTGTTGTTGTTATTGTTGTTGTTGTTGGCCAGGCCCACACGCACTATAATTAATGGTCAAATGTCTTCATCAGTTAGCCAGGTAGTCAGTCGAACTGTCACTGCTTAAGGCATACAATATATCATACCTATATATAGATATATATATAGACAATTCATTCAGTCTGTAGTCGTCTTTGCTTTCAATCAATTAGCTCTATGACATACATCAATCTTCGACCAAATAAACATTGTTCCAAAACTTTTTATGCATTAAGCTAATGTCAGTGGCTTATCTTTCATCTTTCATCTATTATATATTATCTATTATCTATGCCCATTGCCTATTGCCTATATATGAAAGTAAGGGCATGACTGTGCGGCTTTTAGCGCCTGTGTTTCGTCTGTCACAACAGACTCAATGAAAGTGTTTAAATACCCTGTAAAAGTGACAAAAAATTGAAGTGGAAAAGGTGGCCAAGACTTAGCATAAACTATATTGATGTTGAATTTGATATATAAATGATATATCTAAAAGATATATATAGATATTGAGCAGATATATGGAATGCTATGGAGTAGCTGCTGCAGCGTTTGAACTGGAAACTCGCTTCCTTTGAGGAAGAGAGACGAAAGAGGTAGCTGCAGACTCTTCACTCTAACTATATTATATAATAATAACTCTTCTCCCTTTATGTGGTATTTGCTAGTCACTTATACCCAATACAACCATCATCCCACTTGATTTTAGCTATTTATTTGTCGGCAGTTTTACACTACAAACACCTCAAGCTGTCTCGTTTGTCCATTAATGCGATTATTATTATTATTAATAATATTTATATATGAAATATTTTTATGGAATTTTTATCTCTCTCTGCTTCTTCTGCTTACTTAACGCAACTTGTATAAATTGGTTCATGGCCAAAAGACCAGCCCATAAATTGCAAATGAGCAGCAAAAAAAAAGTTAAAGAAGAAAACAATAGAAAAAAAGAGTCCGAAAATTTATATCAGGTGTAAAACTCAAAGACAAGTTACAAGCCACAAAAGGTGTTGTTAACTTTCTTTTGGTGGTCCAGCAAATATGATATATATATATATCTATATGTATATATATGAATGAACATAAAGATTGACATAGTTATGAATTTATATGCAAAAGATTGAAAAAAAGATAAATATACAAAATTTTATGTTGCTACTTTTTGCTTTGATTTAGGCCTGAATATATATATATATATATATATATATGGTGAAAGTCTTTCATATGAAAGCTATATATATAAAGTTATATATGAAGTTATACTTATATATATATTAACAATACTAATTCGAACTAATTTACACTTAAGTGGGCCTAAAATTCTAAACCAATTAGCCAAGTTTATTTGTATGTAAATGTACTAATAATTACAAGTAATTAACAATGAATGAAATCCTTTGACAAGCTAATTACTCAAATGCTGCCATACAATACTCTAATACACATGCATAGAGCACACTCTATATATAGACACACACACACACACACACACACATACATACAGATACAGCCACAGACAGAATCCCGTCAATAATTTAATTAGAAATTCAATGCAATATGCATATAAATAAACAATTCTCATCTTTCAGCACAAACACTCCCCCCCAATCGCCTTCACATTGTGGGTGTATATTTCTTTGTGTGTGTATGCATTACAGTATTGTATGCTTAAGTGCAACCAAGCGCTAAATTGCACATGAATATCAATATGAATATGTATATAAATACTTAAGCTTCCTTTGAATATGATTCTGAAATATGAATCTGCAGCTTTTTGCTTGCTTTTTTCTCTACAATTTTCTCTACTTTTTTCTTTATATTTTCTATACTATTTTCTCCTTTTATTCTATGCTATTTGCTATACTTTTTTATATTACTTTTCTATGCTGTTTTCTCTCTTTTAATGCGCTTTTTATTGCCATACAGTTTGTGCATTACCTTCGTTCTCTTATCAATGTTTCAAGCCATGCGCCATGCCAGAGCAACCTCTTTTTATACATATAAACATATGTATATATATGTATCCTTTAGGCAATACATACTGTATGCTACTGTATGCTATATATATGATATTACATTATTAAAAGCAAATGCAATGTACCGTAAGCGTAACCTGATAATATGCCACATCTGCCCATACAAAGGGTGCAAAATGAGAATATCATTAAATGTAGCTGCTGCCAGCGCCAACGCAGTTTCCCCCTCACAATCTCTCCCTACCTCCCATCTCTCTTTCTTTCTCTGTTTGTGTGTGTTTGCATTGTATACACTGTTTGTTTGCTATACGCCTACACCTCTTTTTGTCTGTGTATGTAAAACATGACAACAGCACAACATGCCACACCCATAAGGCTGCAACATTTTCCCCACTCACCTGTGCGGCATTGCCTCCTCCTTTTTGAATATATTGCGTATTTCATCGCCGTCGAAGACAAACAATAGATCCGGATGTCCAATGAGACCGCCCACTTTCGCCATTTTCCCATAGTTTATATGCAATTCATGCATTACCTTGTCCAGTTCACTAATTTTATATTCACCTGTAAGTACAGCAGTATATGTAGGTGTTTGTATGTGTATGGGTGTGTGTGTGTGTGTGTGTGTGTTAACAGAGGTGTAACTAACCAATTAATGGTGCAAAGCGCCAGGAATTTCCAATCAATGGCAAAGGATATGGTCCAGGCACTTCCGAATAAGGACGTACTGCAGTTGCTGCTGTTGTTGTTGTTGCTGCTGTTGTAATTGCAGCTGTTTTGTTGTTGCTGCAACAAGCTGATTACAACAGAATTCTAAGCATAAGATTTTATTAGCCAAATACTTACGTTGTTGTTGTCCTTAAATGTTGCTGTTGTTGTTGCTGTTGCTGTTGTTGCTTTTGCTGTTGTTGCTGTGTTTTGCGTTGCTGTTGTTCTTGTTGCTGTCGTCGCTGCAACACTCCAGACGCAATTGATTTTTCAATTTCCGTTGCCACGCCAACGCCATCATGTGGCACTGCAATAGTACCTGTTCTACCCACACTAGCACCACCCACACGTCCACCCACAGCAGCAGCAGTAGCTGCACCACCTTCTACATGTGGTAACAATGTTGTTGCAGCTGAGTAGGTGGTGCGCTTTATCAACGCTACAGTGGTTTTACTAAGACTTGACATATTACAGGTCTGCAGCAGCCGCTTCTCCTGCTCTTTTCCCCCTTTTTCCTTTCTCTCTCTCTCTCTCTTTCCCTCCTTTTGTATTTGTTGCTTGTTGTAGCTGAAAGAGTTTGTAACAATTTTCATTTTTTCAGCAAAAACAAAGCGAAAAACATTGTTTAAACATACTAAAAACTTGCCTCAAACAAATCTATTGATAATCCTACCTAACTTTTGCAAATAAAGTGGGCATATTAGTTCTATATAAAGCTAGACTAAATTATGATTGTAAGTTGGTTGCTTTAAAATTAAGTTTTTCAACTGAAATTTGTGGCAAAATGCAGTAAAATTTGGTTGCAAGCAAATATGCTTTTCGTCTAGAACACATTTTGCTGCAGGGACACAAAAGTTGAAGCAGCTTTTGCGGCTAGCACTTGGAAAGCAGTTGGAAAAACAAAAAGAAAAACTGTCAAAGAGTTTTGTAAAATTTGCAAACAAAATGAAAACAAAAAGCAAAAAAAAAAACATAGAGGAAACGCAATTTGCAACAAAATTTATGCAGCATGTACAAATTGCAACTTGCAATTTGCAACTTTCGGCATGCGGCATGCAAAGTTTTACAGCTCACACTTAATTCACAGTTGAGTTTTGCATTATAATTTTATAAATGTAAAAATTGCACATTAAAAATTTTCTATACACTGTGAGAAAATTGTTGCTGCTGATGACATTGAAATATTGTTGATAAATTCTGTTAGAACAGCAACAACAACAACAACAAAAGCAAATATAAATTATGTTAATTATTTATACAAACAACAATTGCTACAAACAACAACAAAAGCAAGAAAAACAATCGACGAACTAGACGTCTGTCTATGGACTGAAACCATCAATTTTCATTTATGAACTTAGAATCCAAGTGTGAGCTATAAGTTATGACTGTGTGCTTGTGTGTTTGTGTGTTTGTGTATGTGTGTGTATTTTGTTAGAAACAAACAAAAGTTATTATTGGTTAGCAGTAGTTGGTGTCAATATTAATATAGAAGGCTAAGCTAAGCTCATAAAACAAAACACTAAAACGAGGTGCGATTGAGCAGTTGCCACAGGCCAAGACATTCCCTAGGGAACAACAGAGAGCAGATGGAAGGCTATTTCAGTGTTGCTGACTTAAAGTAAACTTTTGCTTAAATAAATAAGCATATCTACAACTTCTTCAATATAAAACAAGAGAATAAAACGAGGTGCGATTGAGCAGTTGCCAAAGGCAAAGACTTTCCCTAGGGAAGAACAAAAAGTGGATGTAAATAGAATCTTTGATTTATTCAAAAGAAATACCAGAACTTCTTTAACACAAAACACTTAAACGAGGTGCGATTGTGAAGTTGTAAAAAGCAGATAGTTGCCTTTAGAAACAGGTGACAAGCGATCAAATGGTTTCTCAGTTTCGTTTAGTTTACGAGCAACTTTTGTCCAACTTCAAAGACGAATAACAACTTCTTGAGCAACCTCAAGTATGTATACACAGAAATATATACAGATATATATATATATATATATATATATATATTGCGTATTGCTAAAAAAAAAAAAACTACAAATAAACCTACTGAATAGACAATGAATACAATAAATGAAGCTCAGACCGAGACACAGACTCATTTGACAAAAGCTTCCATCAACATAGCGCGCTCTCACGTCACTTGCTTGATGGGTTTTGGGTTTTGGGTCTTGGCCCAAAGGAGCGTTTTGGCCCTATGTTAAAAATAAAAATAATAATAAAAAGAAGAAAAAAAGCCAACCAAAGTTTGTTGGCCAAAGCAAAAATATGAAACAAGAAAGCAAAGAAAAGAAAAGAAGAGAAAGACAACAAGCAGCGCAATGACTGAAATGACAGCACTTAGTTCAGGCAGCGTTTGAGAGTGAAAAGCAAACAAGAAAAAAAATATAATATTTATTTTTTTTTGCTGTTTTCTTCAGTTTTTTTTTATTTTCTTGTATTTTTTTTTTTTTGTAGTTGCCAAATCTTTGCAATGAAATTATGCCCAAAGGCATACAAAATAATATGTGTAGATGTCAAAAAAAGTTGACTTAAATATATGGCCTACACGCCTTGATAGACTGGCCTAAAAGCAGCATTCATTATAACTTAAACTCACATTGAAGTTGGCTTTAAGCAAAAGTCAAGCACACACACACACACACACGCAAACACACACGTACACACTCAACTGAATGCGCATTGTGCGAAGGGGCCAATAAAATTCAAGTTGCCAACAAAAGCATTCAATTTATATATAAAGATATATGTATACACACACATATTTATACATATATATATATATATATATATAAATATAGACGATGTACCTCTTTCTATATGCTTTCAATGAAAATCAAAGAAGTGAAAGAAAAGTGGAAATAAAGCACTTGAAAGCCTGATTTGTGTGGCACGCTGCGTATGAGCAATATTGAGATATTGCTTATACGCCGCGTGACGCTGTCAATAGCTAAAGCAAAAGGAATTTTTTCTCTCTCTGTGCGCCTGCTCCAACTTTGTAACTTCTGTTCGCAATGTAATTTAAATGGCGTTTGCCACACACACACACACACACACACGCGCATACATATATACACACAGCATATTTGATGAAATTTTTATGGCACAAATTGTATATATGTGTGTGTGTGTGAGTGAGTGTATATATTTGTTGTGTATGTACACACAATCTTAGTATTATGCCATTGCTTGAATATCCTTGCCCTTGCCTTGACGGCCTGCGACCTTCAGCAGCTAAGCGTTCGTCCACAAAACTTGTGCTATACCCCCAAAAAGCTATGACTCTAAACGACAATCCACCCAACCACCATTAACATTCAACCACCATAGTACTCAAACCACCACAAAACCAGCATCCAAATCACCCATTCAAGACATGGCAGCTTACTTATGAGACTTATCGGGGCATGCCTCATAATGAACTTGAGTGATAATCCTTACGCCAGCAACTCATACACCCATACACCCAAAAACCCCTACGCCCATACGGCCATATGTCCTTCAAATGCTGTATCCCAAATGTCAAGCAGCTCACTCACAGTTACCTCTCAAGGACCTTCAAGCGCCTATACTCAAACTGTATAGTGTCTCGCTGACTGTTAACTGTTTGCTTGTTGGCTGCTGGCTGCTGGCTGCTGGCTGCTGCCTGTTCGCTGTTGGCTGTTGGCTGTTGGCCTTAACTTGCCTTTGACTTTGACCAGCCAAATTTTAGGGTGTCTGCATAATTGAAACACCAAAGCTCATACACTCTTTGATTAACTATTAAATACCCTTTACAGCAATTGTATATAGCTTTAACATAAACTTTGGTTAACAGCAACTTAAGGCTTAAACATATTGAAATGTTATCTAGGATCTGGGACCTGGCATCTTGAGCTGAAAGTTTACTGTGAGCCCAAAAAACATTTGGCATTCATTGCCAAGGCAGCTCATTAATTTCAAAAATTCATTATTATTTTATTAAGTATGTATATATATATTATATGTATGTATTTCGGGCAATACGCTGCAGACATTCCATCAATTCATCAATCTTTTCCATCAGGTTACACAATTTTCCCCCAAATGCCTTTTGTTAACGCTTAAACTGTTTTCTGCCAGAGAAAATATAAACACAAAGAAAACTTCTGTTTGTTTCCCCATTGAGACTATCAAAGTTTTACCGCTACACCCACACTGTCAAGATCTCAATCTCAGTCTATCTCTTTCTCTCTCTTTTTAACTCTATGGCACTCTTTCTAACTGCTGCTTAAGTTATAGCCGCATTGTTCTTGACGGCTCTCAAGGTGCCGTTCCGCACGAATGCGAACAAAAACGACAATGAAATCCTTAATATAATTTTATTCTTTTTTTTTGCACAATTTTTAAATGCAACAAAAATTGAAAGTGTTCTATTTATTAACGGCATTACGTTAAGTGGTTGAGTTACCCTCTCCAACCCCCCGTTTTATTAACCTTTAACTCGATTTTCTAAGCATGCAAAAAGTTAGTCAAATATATTATGTCATATTTTGTTTATTAAAGTTTTCTCTATTGACTTTATTGGCGCATTTTGTTGGTTTGTTTGTTTGTTGTTTCAACATTGCAACAGATTCGCGTCAATGATTTAAGTCTATAAAGTCTATACCTATTTACAACCCCCACTATCTTCCCCTCTCTCTGTAACTATCTTTACTCTACTGTCTTTGCTTGTGTTGAGGGATTTTGCCTTTAACTTTGCTGTTTGTTTTACACTTGACGCTGTTGCTGTTGCTGTGTGGCAAATGAATTTGTTTTTTGCCTCACTTGCAACTTAACCACTTTGCAGTGCATTGCACTTTAACTAGTTTGGTTTTTAGCCATGGTTATTTTAGGCCAACATAATTTTTAGTGGCTCGCTTATGCCTTCAAGCATAACACACACACACACACACACACACACTTTTCCACCTAATGATTTCTATTTGTTTTTTTTTTCATATATTTTTCTATTTTTTTAATATCGAACAAATGGACACGCACAACAAATATTTCTATAAACAAAAATACGTTCAGAAATCACAAAGTTCCACTTGAGCGTCACGCAAGCGTGCAAACTTGTTGGCCAATTCCATTGGCTTCAACAAACCGAAAGTCGTACAATAACAACAACTATATTAACAACGACAACAACAACAATTGATCAAAGTTCCACGCTTCGACTGGCTGCCTACCTGTTGACTGACGTACTGATTGCTGTCAGCCTGCCTGCTTGTCTGTCTGCCTGTTGTCTCGTAGAGCAAACGCGACGCACTAAACACGATCGTAGCGCTTCTTAGTCTACTTATAGGATAGGCCAAATACACAACAACAACAATCGCAACAACAACAATATGGCTAATAACTTACTACGGTGCTCGGTACCCGTCCGGTTTGGTTCGGTTCAGCTACGGCTTCATCTTTGGGCTTAGGTTGGGGGTTGTGTCTACGTGAGCTGCGGTACAGCTGTTCGATGCTGTATGCGTGTGTGTGTAGCTTCAGATCTTTACCTATATTATACCTTATATTTAGGGAAAATTCAATTGAAGGTATATAAGTTTTATGTGTGTTTAAAATGAACTGTATAGTGAGACGATAGAGTTACTAGTAATGAGATTGAAGGGGGACAGGGTACAGCTTCAGCTATAAATACTTCTCTTCTTTAGGTACATTTCGACTTAAGTACAACCATGTCCTTTAGTACCGTTTTATGGCTTGGTACAACTCTGCCTTTAACTACAATTCAGCTTATGGGTACATTTCAAACCTAGTAAAGCTTCGTTTTTTGGTACAGATTTATCGCTTGGTACAGATCTATTTCTTGGTCCATTGGTACTGCACTGTCTTAAAGTATAGATCAACTTAAGTTTACAACTTAAACTCTTGGCAAAACTCTATGTATTGGTACAGCTCTATAGTACAACTCAATCTCTTGGTACATTTCTGTGCTTTAATACAGGTTTGTCTTATATTTCTACTTACCTAGTATTTAAATTTTCATATATAAATAATAGATATAAAAAACTTACCACATCTTATACTAAATAGAGAAGCGTTCAATTGAGAAGAACTACAACCGGATAACAGGGTATCTCTTAGTCCACACCAAAACTCTCAATTTCAACATTCGCTTGGGCTGCTTATTGGTTTTATTGTTAGGATAGATCTGCTAATTACATGTCATCCATCTCTCTAGCTACCTAACTCTTTTGGTCTCTCTCTCCCTTTCTTTCTTTCTTTTTCTCCCTTTCGCTCTCTAAGTAAATATCTATTTGAAATTGAAAGTGTTTCACTGTTAATCAATCTTACTAAAAAGCAAAAGTTTTAGACGTTAATTCGTAACGGTTTTTATTTACGCGATTTAGTCTAAATTTTTTTATTTTGTCTCCCTTTTGTTATCTTTCTATTCCGCTCAATACTTTTTTATCGAATTTTCTGCATTTTAGCCTATTTTTTATTCACTTTAACAAATTTTCTTATCATTAAAATTTAAGCTTGCATTTTTTTAGTGTCTGCTGCAATGCTCTAATTACACTGTGCTCATAAATTGTGCTATTTACACTAGTTAACGACAGCAACTATTTAGTTAGTACAAGGTTAAACGATGCGCCACATTTTCCGACACTTGTCAATAATTTAGGTCATGTATTTTATGTTAATTGTTGCAACTTTTGTAACAAAAACTATAAAATAAAATAGTTGAATGATTTTCATAGACGAAATGCTTTTAAAATTGAAATGTGGCTCAAGTTTGTCAATATTGATATATTGAAAGTAAGAAGAATCTGTGGTTATACAATAAATGACAATGCTGTTATTAAAAAGGGGAAAGAGTTAATTGAGTTGGGGAGAACGCAATTGTGCTAAGAAGAACTGCTGCAAGGGATTACCCCATTAGTCGGAAAGGACATTCTGAGAATTTGAAAGTGCTCAGCTTATAGCTAATGCAGAGAAGATTAGTTGAAGCTTTGCTTTTAAATGTAAATCATATCAATAGCCTACAGTCGTAGGATATAAGATATTCTTAGGAAAAATGTCACACGCGCTTTTTAATACTCAAAAATTCATCGGAAAAACACAGCACGCGTTTACCTGAACAGTTTTCCTCGGAAGGCAGAGAGTTAATTTAAAACATATTTGCAATTAAAGATTAAATTAATATAGTTGCAATTACCAATTGGTCAGCTCAATTGATTATAGTTTACATTAAATCGTATATATATCTGCCTATACCAGAAACATCATTTAAGTATAGGTCGCTCTTCTTTCCCGACAGCAAAATGTCTTTTGTAATAATTTCCTTCTCCGCCTTCCCTTTTTTTTACTTTCAGTTTTAAACCCAACCTTATATTAGTATGTGCAACTAAACTATCTTTCTGCTTAGTTTATCTCTTTCTTCTTACTTTCTTCTTCCACTGCCACGCCCACCCTCACCATCCACCTTCTTTCTACTCCGATGCACACACATTGCACAATTTTAAGTGCTCGCCAACAATTTGATCCAAGCATTTGCCTATCGCCCGGATAAGATTATCCAATGGTGAAATATGAATCTCTTTGATTAGCATCTGGCTCATAAATGTAACAAATATTTACACTAATCAGTCGCACATATATATATATATATATCTATATATATATATATATAAATTGGGAGTATATATATATATGAGCAGCTTCTTCATTATGAAGTATTATGCATTCAAAGCATTTGTTGTTTTTTTTTTAAACTGCAAAAACTTTTCCAGCTGAATGGGCTTTACATATTTGACTCATATTATGATAGTAATTGTGGTTGGGTGGTTGTGTATTTGTGTGGCTATGTGGTTATGTGGTTGTATATATTTATTTGATTGTGGTTATGCCACAAGCATTTAGAGCACGGCTAGAGCGTGACTCGTCAATTTTCCTATTAGGTCTTCTACTGTATAGAGTTATAAAGTGTGCCATCATATGTTGCATATTAACTTGTTGGTGTTGCCAGATCAGCATAGAGACGCATGATCAATGAATACCATAAACAACATGAGATATTGTGCAACAGTTGTCATATTAACAAGAAGAAGACATCGGTTACAGTTGGCAACAAAAAGTAATTGCCATAAAAGTAACAAAAAAAGAAGGAAAACAAAAAGAAAATGTTGACAACGTCAACGAGAAGGTTCACTCAAGTAACCGTAAAACTAACAATAATTTACGACCTATACGAAATCAGACCCAAAGACTTAAAGACCTGAAGATGTGCCCCAAAACAGAAATTTTGACCCAAAAGCAAAAACAAAACGCGAAGGCGATGGCAACTTGCAACAAGCAACAAATGAAATTTGTCTTTGCCAAATGTGTGTTGCGTGTCCAGTGTAAATTACGTCTTATATCTGGACAGTGGCCTATTGTTGCTGCTTCTTCTTCTTCTGCTGTATACCCTTACTTTCTGCTTTCCTCCACACTTTAGTCTTAACATTTTTATGACCTACTTGTTGAAGCTGGCCTAAACACGCAACATTTTGTTGACTGATTGAAAGAGCCGCAAATAAAACTAATTATGTTGCCAAGCCAAATTTAGACTTGCGAAATTTGATGCCAACAATATATAAATATATATATATATATATATAATATATATACATTTGTCTGTACACTTTGTGTATCCTTTTGCTTGTGTATCCTTACGCTTTAATTGTTTGCTTAGCGCTTTCGCCTGCGCCTCAAATTGTGTTTGCTCTGCCGCCGGCTGCAGCAAGTAAAACATTTGTGTCTAACCCCGGCCCTAAAGGCAAAAAGTATAACAGTACAATTCTTAACAACAACAGCCACTAATTGTTTGTATATTTATATATATATATTTGTTACTTGCAGCTTCCTGGATGATTTGGATCGGTTAGGCGCCAAGGATTATCAACCAACTGAACAGGATATCTTGCGCACACGAGTCAAGACCACCGGCATCGTTGAGGTGCATTTCTCCTTCAAAAATCTCAATTTCAAGTAAGTTTTAACTAAAAGATATAAACAGATAAGTATATAAAATCAGATATATGTATAATTAGTTATATCCTTAAGATTTCTACTATATTTGAGATAGAAATATGTGAAATCATAAGCATCAGTTGATATTCTATAACTGATAAAAGAAGAAGATATTTTAGTCTTCGTTATAATAACTAATGCACTTGCCACGCCTCTGTTTCTTTGCTAATTTTCAGATTGTTTGATGTGGGCGGTCAGAGATCTGAACGCAAGAAATGGATACATTGCTTTGAGGATGTAACAGCGATTATATTCTGCGTGGCAATGTCTGAATACGATCAGGTTTTGCATGAGGATGAAACTACGGTAAGTATACTATCGATTACAGTGAAGCCTAACTCATGTATATAATTGAATATATAGAACCGTATGCAAGAGTCACTGAAGCTATTCGATTCGATTTGCAATAACAAATGGTTTACGGATACTTCGATTATATTGTTCCTGAACAAAAAGGATCTGTTCGAGGAGAAGATACGCAAAAGTCCGCTGACAATTTGCTTTCCCGAATACACAGGTAATTAAAAAACAATAAAAAAATTTAATAAAATATTAACTAATAATTAATTTTAATTTTTATAGGTGGACAGGAATATGGTGAGGCGGCTGCCTATATTCAGGCACAATTTGAGGCGAAAAACAAATCAACCTCGAAAGAGATTTATTGCCACATGACGTGCGCTACGGATACCAATAATATACAGTTTGTATTCGATGCAGTGACCGATGTCATTATAGCAAACAATCTACGTGGCTGTGGCCTATACTAAGCTTAAGGCTCTGAGGGGCGGAACTAACGGGAACCGTTACGGTATTACAAGAAAAAAACAAAAACAAATTTATAACATACAGAAAACAAACAACAACAACAACAACAACAAGAAAAACAAACAACAGCAAAAAAGAAAAACAAACATGAAAAAATAAGAAAAAAGTTTAAAAACAAATTATGTTAAAGCAGAGCGCGCGCGGGAGCATAACAACAACAACCCACCAGCATTGATCAAAACAAAACCACAACAAAAAAACAAAAAGCATATGATGATAGCAACATAATACACACTCATATACACACACACATATACATATGCATAAACACAAAGCAGACAAAGCCCAAAGAACTTTAATTTGTTGCAGCATAAAAAATGTGCTATAAGGAGCTAAATGCAGCTTCTGCACGGATCAACTGCAGTTGGCACATAAAACTTACATTTGAATTGCATTTCCTATATATTTGCATAACATTTTTGCATGTATAACATGAAACGCATAAACACATATACGCACACACATACACACACACACACGCATAATATGTAGTTGTTGTTTGGTCTGAATAATTTTATAGAATTTCATAATTATTTATGTGTAGTTTAGTTTCTTGTGTATTTATTATTATATATATAAAAAAAAAAGAATGCAAAGTATATATATATTTATATATATATATACGCATGTATATATGTATTTGTATAATTATATATATATATATATATAAAATGTTTCCTGTTGCAATCTCTTTGAAATTATTCATGCCACATCAACTGCTGCATTAATGCTTGTTTTCTTTAGGCTTAAGTTCAAAGTTTACAAACAATCTTTAAGCGCAACATTAAACTATCAACAAAACACAAAAACCCCTGGGCAATGATTATATATTATTATATATACATAAAGCAAGCAAAATGAACAAAAACCCAAAAAAAAATCGAAATAAAAAAATTTAAAACAAAATTTAAAGCTCTTAAAATATAAGGTCTAAATTTAAATTGAAAACAAAACAAAAAACAGAAAATTCTCTCTAAACTTGTGTATTTATTACCAAAACAAACAAAAAAAAAACCTAAAAAAAACAATTGACAAATTCGATAAAGCTAAGTGTAGGGTATAGAGACAGCCTACTTGTGCCGAAGAGTCAGCCATATATCGATGTAAATTGTAATTTTGTTGAGAAGTTTTGCGTGTGTATAGAATGGGAATACAAATCATTTATAAAACATACACACAAACACACACACATCACGCACAACAGAACACAACACAAACGAAACTAACTTTAGTTTTTTGTACACTAATTTATTGTAATTAATAATATAATTTTGTTGCATTTACGATATGTACTTGAAATCCAAAAAAAGTAACCCTTTAAAAAAAAATATATATATATATATATATAAACACACGAAACACTCGCAGCAATAGCAAAAACTGAAACATCAGATAAAGCAAACATAACAAAAAAAAAATCTAGAGGAAGAGAAGCACATTGTATGTAATATTTATAAAGCAGCATATACTATATATATGTATATATATATACATATATATTTATATATAAATAATACTATATAATAATAATAATGATAATAATTTAAAATTATAACAAAAAGAAAAACAAATTTATTGTATTTAGTGAATGGCATTTAACACTGTGCGTTGCAGCTGTTAATTTTTGTTTAGACTTATTTATATTAATTATATATATATATCCGCGAAACTTTATTATCATATATATATATATATATACATATAATTATGCATATTTTATTAATGATCTTTAAAATGAAAATCAATTGCGAATTGTAATTTATAGTATTCTTTTTTTGTACATTATACAATAGCTCTCTGCATCTCATTTATTGTGTGTCTCTCTCTGTTTATTTTGTTGCTCATTATATTTGTAACATTTTGTGCTCTGTTTTATGTTTTATAGTGCTTAAGTTTATTTATGTAAAACGCAACAAATTATAACACAAAACACGTAACACAAAAACAAAAAACTTAGTAAGTTTATTAGCAAAATGATTATACATATATATATATATATATATATGTATATATATAAATATATACATATAACCAGATATCATTTAAAGCTAATTTTTGAACGAGATTATTTAAAATTCCAAAGAGTCAAAGAAAAAAAGAGTTATTTTGTAGTTGAATGCCATAAAAAAAACACTCCTTATACTTGCCCAACAATAAGCAACAAGAAACACTGTAATATTTATCGTATGTATTTTCCATTCAACTTGTAAAATTCTACCAAAAATTATTAAAATTAAAAAAAATTAATATATATACATATATATATATATATATATATATATATATATATATATATTAGAAAAATCATTTTCAAATAAAAAAAAATATTTATTCAAAAAAAAAACAAAAAAAACAGACCGAAATGAAACTCTTTATTCCAAAATTTTCTTACAGCTGGTAAAATGAGCTGCATATAAAAAAAAACAAAAATAACATTATAATTGAATTTAAATATTTGAAGCTGCTGCTGCTGCCCCAGGCAAGGCACACACAATACACAGAACATACACACACACACACCATATACACACACAATAACAACATCTGGTGAAAACAAATTAAAACTCTTTAAGTTGTCTAAACTGTATGTAATATTATATATATATATATATATTGATAAATATATATATAACATATATAAATCAAAAACAAAATCATATAAAAAAACACATTTGTAACTACAAAATGTAATTTATAAATATTATATAATAACAAAAA
Organism: Zygothrica quintamaculata; assembly: GCA_037044455.1. Lineage (NCBI taxonomy): Eukaryota > Metazoa > Arthropoda > Insecta > Diptera > Drosophilidae > Zygothrica > Zygothrica quintamaculata. Next base: position 77,036 of record JBAMBS010001358.1, read on the forward strand.
GAAAAACAAAATGAAACCTCGTAAAGAAATGAAGGTAAAACATAAGAAAGTTATTCATTTACCTATATGATCAATCTATACAGTTGATATACATATATATGTTTATACATACATATATCTAGTCAGAGGTGTAACTTGTACTATATATATTTTTCTCGTAAATCTAAAAAAGATATTTCAACATATACCAGTTACCATTTACTACATACAAAATTTCACATATATATATATATATATATATATATATATATATATTTATATATTTATATGTATATATATGCACATGTATATACATATATATATACATATATATATATGAAGCAAGACTTCTAACTCAGCATCAAACACCATTCATTAATTATGTTTATAATTTTAAATACCTAACTAAAGAACGTCTAGCTCAGCATACAGAACTACAAGAACCTAAACATAAATAGTATACTAAAAGAAAAAACATAATTAAATCATCTTTAAAATTACATAAAAAAAAAACAAAAAAAAAAGGAAAAACTTTTAAATTTTTGCAAATTTTCCATACAAAAAAAAAACAAAAAATCGAAAGTAAATTTAAATCAAATCATACTAAAACAAAAAAATAAAATATATTAAAACATAATTCATATTTTTCTATAAAACACAAAAACCAAAAATAAAGCTCAGACAAGTTTTTGCTCCGACCATACACACCCACACACACACACACACTACACACACACAAATTTATAAACACAATCAATCACTCACTCACTCAATCACTTACAAACCGCATTACTAAAGAGTAAACTAAACTATTACTTTAATAGCAGTTAAAAATTTATAAGAGTCGTGAGAATTCTAACAATCCCCCCCAAAAAAAAAAATTATATGAAAAGTAATAATAAAACAAATATAAAAATAAAAATCAAAAAATGAAAAACTTACAAACTTTTTTGCAATGTTCAAGTTTGTAATTGTTTGAGATAAAGATCCTTGGAACCAGAGTTTATAGGTAGACAAAAACTTTTTAGATGTTATATCTAACATTTCTTTTTAGCCTAATTCCAATTAGCTTTTGTTGTCAACAAACAAACAAACAAAAGAAACCAAAAACAGAAACAAAAAAGGATCTGCAACAACCAACGAGATGAATACATTCATATATATATAAATATATATATATATATATTCATATATATTTTATAAATTCTCTAAGAAAAAAAAAATTTAAAAGCCATACCATAACATTACATAACATATAAAAATATTTGCATTCCCCTTTTTCCACCTCACACCCATCCACCTTTTAATTCCCAATTATATCCAACAAACCCCCTCAAAAACTCGCGTGTACTAAACGTATGAACCAAGCCCTTGAGCAGCAGTTTTTAATTGTGAAACGAGCAAATAAAAACAAAGGATAAAAAGGATAAAATACTAATATGAAATGAAATGAAATGGAATGCAAGTAAATTGAATCGTTGAATTACAAATTTAATATAAATTATAAATATAATTATACAAAAGTATATAATAATACAACAAAAAACAAAAATAAAATACCGTATAAATAAAAGTAAACAACAAAAACAAAAAAATGAACAAAAAGAACAAAACAAAAACCAAATGTTTGTATGTAAAAGAAACTTAAAATGTTAGATCATCTAAAATTTAAATAAAATTAAATTAAAAACACAAACTTATAAAATCTAAAATATAATCCAGCTGTTAGAGCTTTTTTTCACCAAGGATATGCCTAATTATGCACACAGGACCTCTTATAAGTTGGCAGGATTTAAATTCCCTTGCAATTTTAAATTCTTATTTTAAAATTGTTAATTTCCTACAAGAGGACATCTTTTTCGATGGATGATTCTTAGATAAACCCATTTATAAGATATCCTTTTTATCTACCTAATGCACTTAGTACTGTCAAAATATGCCAGGATATGCCAAAACTGTCCTTTAAGGAAAATTGGCTCTAGTTTCGACATATCGTAGCGGATTTTTAAAATTTTTTGTGCGTTAAAATCGTAAGGACGAACACCATCGAATACAGAAAAGACGATACGGATGCAATTTTCGTTAGAGGACATCCTATTTTTGGGTCTAACTTTGGCAAATCCTTAAGGATTTTCAAAGGACATACCATTTTGAGCTCGTTATTACAAGTACTATCGATTGGCATTCAAGGATTTTCGATATCTCTCAAAAAAAATTTTTGAAAAATTTTCTAAGGGGGTTGCATGGAAAAAAGGACTAAAATTCACAAAATCGTCCTTAACTCGGCCATTACAAGGACTATTGCGATGTCCTTTGGCACACAGATGGAGTTAATGATTCTGGGTTGGAAAATATTTTTTAAAGGACGAAAATCCTTACAGGAGCCAAGTAATAGAGATATTTTTGTATACAGAAAAATTGCTATAACTCAGCCATATCCTTGCGTATCCTGACATAATCTATGTCAAACGAAGCGGAATTAGAAGGACTATCATCAGGCCAAACTGCATCAAAATCGTCCTTGTAGTTTTTGAGTTATCAAGGATCTGGATTATTTGGCCTCAGTTCTCTCGCCGTCGTACTAAAATTTTCTAAGTCCATGATCCTTAGATGACCCCCATATCCTTAAACGCCAACCGATGGTGTTCGTCCTTACGATTTTAACGCACAAAAAATTATAAAAATCCGCCAGGATATGGCGAAACTAGAGCTAATTTTCGTTAGAGGACATCGTATTTTTGGCTCTAACTTTGGCAAATCCTTAAGGATTTTCAAAGGACATACCATTTTGAGCTCGTTATTACAAGTACTATCGATTGGCATTCAAGGATTTTCCATATACTTACAAAAAAAATTTGGAAAATTTTCTAAGGGGTTGCATGCAAAAAAGGACTAAAATTCACAAAATCGTGCTTAACTCGGCCATTTTAAGGACTTTTTCGATGTCCTTTGGCACACAGATAGAGTTTACGATTCTGGTTCGCAAAATACTTTTTAAAGGACGAAAATCCTTACAGGAGCCAAGTTATAAGAACTTTTTCGTATACAGAAAAATCGCTATAACTCAGCCATATCCTTACGTATCCTGTCGTGTTCTATGTCAAACGAAGCGTAATTACAAGGACTATCAACATGCCAATTTGCATCCAAATCGTCCGTGGGGTTTTCGAGTTATCAGGGATTTTCTGTAATTGACCAGTCTTCCTTCGCCCTTATAGAAATTTTTTCCATGTGCAGGATTCTTAGATGATCCCTAAATCTTTGAATGCCAATCGAAAGGGATAATCTTGGGCTTTCTAAAGAACCATTTCTTTTGAAAATCTGCAAGGATACAGCGAAGATATAGCAGCTTTTGTGTAAAACAGCGCCTAAAAGTAGGCACCAAAAATTTTACTTTTGAAATTAATTCCATTTTTATAACTAAACAATTAATGTTTATTTTAAATATCCTATGACAAAAATATATCTCCTATTATGCTTCTGTTAGTTAACAGATTTACGCTGTATCCTTTTACAGTAAGACAGGACATGTGTCAAACAAAACGTGTGATATTTACTGTATCATCTGGCCAAAGGACATTGGAAGTGTCCTTGATTTATTATAAATATGGTTGCTAAGCGGCTTAGCTTGCAAAAAAACATTTTTTAGGTACAAAAGGACTTAAAGGACTAGGTACAGTCAAACAATTGTTTTCGGGTTCGGATAGGCAGGTAGGCATGGTCATAAAGTGTGAAATACTACGGTCACTAACTAAAAGACAATCGAAAACAGCTGCTTTAGCTGAATGATAGTCATCAGGATACATTTCTTGCTAAGTAAATGTCTGTGCGCTTGGGATTTATTTAAAATGTATAAACATGGTGTATATTGGAGTTAGGCCTAAGATAAGCTAAAAAAGTCCTTTACTCTAACAGTTTTTTTTTGGACTTTGGTGTTGAGATTGTTCTCAAGGATACACGTCGAGGTGTTTTATTGCTTGGCGTTTTGGCTTTTGGCGAAGCAGTAGGTGCCACAGATACGAGAGAGGCTGTAAGAACAGAAGAAGCATCTGGTACTGTTGTGGCAGGATTTTTTTTAATGGGCGTTTTCTCTTCTAGAGTGTCCTCGTAAACTAGACGTATGTCTTCGGTACGCTCAGAAGTCATCTCACTGATCGTTAACTGCGGCTCCTGTGCCTCTTCCGTTGATTTTTTACTTGGCGAAGTTGAATTCTCTTTTACGTCCTCGGGCAGTGGATCTACGCCTTCCACCAGGGGCCAGGCGTCCATTGCTTCTTCCACAACAACCGGCGCATTGACAGTGGTCACATCTACTGGTACTCTTGGTGTGCGTCGCACAGCAATGGGTGTAGCTTGTTTGGCGGGAAAGTTTTTGGGTGTTTGCGTGCTGTTGCTGTTGCCATGGCTACTGCTCGGCGTACGCGGTTGTCTTCGTATTTGAATAGGCGTAGCCGGTCTACATTTCTCTGGAGACTCAAACTTCTCTACAGAGCTGATGATTTCCTTATCGAGCACAGCTTCAATAGGTTTGGGCAACGTTTCAAGTTTATGTTTTGCTGTGCTCTGCAGAAGCTCACCATCATCGCTGGCCTTGCGCTTAATAGCTATTGGCTTCGCCTCAGCAGTATGAGTTGTCGGCATGTCATCTGTGATTTTGCGAGGTGAACGGCGTATTGCAATTGGTGTGGGCTCCACTAATTTGCGAGGCTCACGTCTAAAGGCGATGGGCGTGGGCGTGGGTTTCACTTCTGGTTTGGTCACAAGATTAGGGCTATTCGAGGACGCTGCCGAGCTGCTGCTTTGCAGTGATGAATCATTATCTACATCCATATCAAAATCAGCACTCTCTTTGCTAGACTGGCTAGGCTTGTGTTTCGTTTCAATATTATTAGCTTTAGTTTTTTCCTCTAATGGCCGTCGTGTTTGCAAGTCATCTACCGAACCTTTGCGTACCTTTTGTCGTTTGATCTTGCGGTTGCGCTGTGGCACATTGTCAACTGTTTTTGCGGCAGCGCACAGCACTGCATCCATATCTTCGTAACGCTCTCCTAGTTCGTTCTCACTAAAGGTCAGAATCGAGCAGAAGCCATCAGTGCTGGACACGATCAGCACGTTGCCATCATTCGACCAGGCCATATCTGTTAGACGCGTGTAATGAATATTGGAGACAATTGCAAACGGCACCGGTTGTTGTGTATCAAAGAAGAATACTGAGTTTTTGGTGGCTACCGCATATATCATGCGATACGGCAGTGTTATAATTGGAGGGTTGTTTTCCGCATTGTAAGGTCTCAGACGGTAAAGCACAGGCGAACAGCGCACAGCAACGGTGTACTCATTTGGGAAGGGCAACACGAAGGCGGGTTCACTTAAATCATATCGACTGAATCCGTAGGTAGCATTTGTGGGCTTGGTGACGCCATCGTAGTCAGTTACCCCGGCGGGTGTTAGCAGCATTTTTCCATCGGGTGTAAAACAGAGACGTCTGAAAAAAGTTTGTAGTGTACCATCATGATACAATCGAATACTCCGGCCATGTAGTTCATGACCTTCATTGACAGGCAGTGTGGTCTTGCTAACCCGATGAAGCACACGTCGTGTGTTGACATCGAAAATACGAAGATGTCTTAAAAAAATGTAATTGTTAACACCTGTTGATAGCACTAAATCTGTAGAATTAGGTACTTACCTATCAGTACTCATAGTAGCTATGAACTGATTGCACGGATCCCAAGCTACACCCTGTACGTAGCCTTTGTGATCATCAAGAATGGCTATAGATTTGCCTTTGTGTACATCCCATAACATGGCCGTATTATCTACAGAGCCTGTGATAAGAAACTGGGAATTAGGCGCCCAACTTAAATCGTAAACATCTTCTCGATGGCCACGCAATACTTTGAGCGTAAGCCAAACTTCACGGTCCTGTTCGGAATTGCCATCAGCATCAACTATGTTGATTACTTCGTGATCTTCTTTTTGTTTCCATATGAAAATAACACTTTCGTCATCACCAGAAGCCAAAAGTTCACCGTTTGGTGACCACCGTACTGTATTCACAGCACGCTGATGTCTCGACAAGTCAGCCGCCAGATCTAATTCAATGCCCTCAGCTCCCTCTTTGTTAACGTACCAAATGAGGACGTGCGCATCGGTGCCACCTGATGCAAGTCGGCACATTGTATCTTCTGGTAAGTTAGCACCATTAGATTGCATGTCCACACTTAGCACTGGGTCACGATTGTGCCAAGATATTTCGGGTATTTTGCACTTCATTTTCGTTTAATAAATAATATGTTAAGGTTTAGTTCTTCACCGGACTATGCTGACTTCGCGCCCAAAACTTACATAGCGATGTGTACATTATGATAAACATCGCTTCAAGAAATGTTAAGGAACAGAAATCGATAACATTTCCAAAAAAATTGCAGCAGTACTACCACCTATTGAATAGAAATAATATTTCTATTGAATATAATATATTTTTAGTTTTTAGTATTAAACAATATTGAGAGAATATAAAACAACAAGAGAATAAGTCTAGATTCTAAATAAAGTGAGATTCATTCCGCTTTAAATAGTTTACACAAATTATGCTAAATAACATTAAGAAATAATAACAGAAAACTGGCCACACTGCAGTAAAAGCGTGCTCACGATATATCACACATAATAACAGCCAACTTAGCACGATTCGAAATCGAATTTAGCCACTCAGCTGTTAAAATGGTAAACAAATTTTTAAATGCCTCAAACTTCTTAAATATAATTATAATTATTGTTTTAGTCAGTCACTTTACATACGGATGTGGGCGATATTAAGATTGAGCTGTTTTGTGAGGCCTGTCCCAAAACTTGTGAGAATTTCTTGGCTCTGTGCGCTAGTGACTACTACAGTGGCTGCTGCTTCATAAGAAATATCAAGGGATTCATCGTTCAGACCGGAGACCCAACAAATACCGGTAAAAATGGTCAGTCCATATGGGGTACAAAGTTCGATGATGAGTTTAAAGAAACAGTTAAGGTATGTACATAATATATTTAAATATATGAACATAATTTTAATATAGCATTTGTTGTTGTAGCACACGGATCGAGGTATGGTGTCCATGGCTAACAATGGTCCAAATGCAAATGCAAGTCAGTTCTTCATAACTTATGCTGCTCAGCCAAATCTGGATTTAAAATATACGCTATTTGGTCGTGTTATCGATGGATTTGACGCACTGGACGAGCTCGAAAAGTTGCCTGTAAATCCAAAGAACTATAGACCGCATGTCGATAAGAAAATCAATGGAGTAACCATACATGCTAATCCTCTGGCTGCGTGATAAATACATTATTTTGATGCTCTATAGTTACATGTATTTTACTAGCACTTATGCTAATTAATTAAGAAACCGCAAGTCGTGCAAAAGCTGCTCAAAACTATAGTTAGTTGCTCTTAACAATTAGCCAAGTTGTCAGATTCAAATATGATTTTAGTTATGGATATGATATTATATATAAAATTGCATTGCTCACTTTGTTTTAGAATCAGTTTTTCGAACTCTTTTGCACACTTAAATTGAAAACTTACATTAGTTAGTAATGTTTATGATGATTATAAAATCTTGTAACTAGAAAAATGATTTAAAAACAAATGCTAACAAGAATCTCCAATGAGTTTCACTACAAATAGGACTATGAATTATTTGGACGAGCCATTTGTGAGGGATTTGGCGGGCTTCGGGTGATCCTTCATGTGCTGCTCAAACATACTGCGTATGTCAGCGAGGGCTCTGCATATATTGGCTGCGAATCGATGCACATCCTACAAGATAATTCGAAATTATTAAAGATTTTGTAAATTTTTTCTTTTATAGATTGTTATACCGTTTGTGCACACGTTGTCTTCGCTGAGATATGGAAGAATATCAAATTTTCTCCAGCTATGATGTAAGATACACCATAACCATCGTCTGCTACGGGACCAAAGCCGCCACCGGCACTAATGCAATTTGGATGTTTCTTTAGATCCATTTTAGGCGTTTGACCATGCGGAGTTTGACTAGTGGACAGACGCCAGGGTTCGCTGAGCACTTCATTAAGGAACGGTGACTCAACTTCCAGGTACTTGGAGACAACATACAAACAAAACAGATGACGATCAATACCGCGTCCACACATCGCATCCTGATAACCGAGCTGATGGCGCTCGCAGGCATCTTTCAGCATCTGCACACGGGCGTCATTCTACAAATAGAAATTGTATTAATAAGTGGACTTCTTTGACAATATTGTAATTGCCTTACCGTGGTACTAGGATCTTCCATGGCCTTGACCCACGCTGCTGATTCAATAGTGCATGGACGCACAGTTTCAGTGCGTCCTTCGCGGAACAAACGTGTCATAGACGCCTCATAGGTTAGTGAAAAGCGTCCAGAATCGCGATAATAGGCCAATTGCAAGGCCATCTGTATAAAAGCATCTGGCGAGAGGCGACACTTCTTCATGAAGCCCTTACCGTACTCTTGGTGTACTAAAATGCGTAGATTAACTTCATTGATTAGCTTCGTTACATCAATGGTTGCCTCCTCGATTTGTGTTAAACATGGTTTCAAATCCCAGTTAAGACGAGTGGGCATAGGTGGGTGGAATTCGGGTGTGCCTTTAGTATTGCCAGACTCATCATATCTATTTGGATAGCAGTATAAAATGATTAAAATGATTCGATAATGATATATGAAATATGTAGTTAAGTTAAGCAGACTAAAATACAAATTTAAGTTACAAATTGATAAAGTCTTAAGTGAAGGTTAAATTAATTTTAACGATGTTTTATGTTAAATGTTAAATTGATTATTTACAAGTGGATTTACGTTACGTTATTTTTAATAATATTAGTTTAAATTTTAGTTTTACCCATAGATATCATCACCAAATAAATATTCCCATAAATGTCCCATAACCGGAGCGTCCGCCCTATAAAAAATATGTAAATATTGTCATCAATTGTTAGACCACAACCAAAGTTAAACCAACTTAATTAAATATGTACATTATATATAAGGATTAGGATTAATATTGGTAAGCTCCAGCCAACACCTTGTGGAATGTAGTATATATGCGGAACATTTACCCATCGGATAAAAGATCATCCATGATCAGGTTCTCCCACATGTGTGAGGCAATAGCAGCGTCAGACCTTAATATTCAATATATTGTTAAGTTCGATATAGAAAACTCTTTGGATTTTTTTTCTGGAAACTTGGAATCTATGTGCTAAAGTTAAAATCGGAAGACTTACCAAGTGTGTTCAGCATTAAAACCAACACGTCCATTGGTGGCTACGCAAACAGTAAAGCATTTATCAAACCAACGATTGTAGCCATTACCATGAAGAAGTTTCTTGCCAAAAGAGTCCAAAAGCTCTGGTTGCTTCAGATCAAACTCGAATGGCTCATCCTCCAGGGAGAGAACAAACGCTGCTGATTCAATTGTGCGCAATGAGACATGGTTTACACCACGGGAGAAGAATGTATTGCGTGCTTCAGCCCACTTTGAGCGGTTCCACGCTGTCAATGCGGCCAAATGCTCTTCACCCTCCAAGGGTGGAGCATTAGATTTTAGAATTTCCTCAATTTGTCTATCAATAGAATCAAAATTAATAAAGTACAATAATGACATAGGTTAAAAGACAACTTACAACTGCAGCTCGCATGGTCGCAGCTGTCGTCCTTTGTAGTAAATGAGCATTTTATAGTAGCAGCCCTTGTGGAGGACAACAATGTAGTTGGAATCTTTATAGTGTACAATACGATCCGTTTCTAGGCCAGGTACACGAGCGGTGTTAAAGGTGCGTTCATATTGCCATGAGCAGAGTGGAATCATGCCCTGCACCATAATTGGTTGCAATTCCTGATGATCAATTTGTTTTCTAAAGCTTAACAGCAAGTAGACGATATTAGCTGCACGTGCCGCTTGAACGTTGGTGAGATTCATGAAAATGGCATCAGTGCCATAAAAATTGCTATTCACACAGAGAGGACTGCGTCCACGTAGATAAACGTATTCCTCCCACCAATCGGAAACGTAATTGGTTGACCACCAACTCTTGAGTACTAGGTACCACTGAAGTTTCTTGCCAATTGTCTGCTCAAATTCCTTTGCAAGTCCCTCCATACGTTTGTAGTTATCATCATCAAGCAGAGGACGCACAGAGCGCAGATAACGTTTCATTGTATCGCGTACAGAAGGCAATGGTAGGCGTGGCAATGAACCTTGGAAACTGTACAGACCAGGCTTATTCCAACTGGAAAGCACACGCACTACAGCCACCCAAAGCATGGTAGGTAAAGATACACGACTACCCGGTGCACGAGATTCATACATCCAGCCCTTGTACATGAGTAATAGCTTCAGTGTATACCGCATTGTAAAACAGATGGAAAGCCATATGACGAGTGCACAGAGGAAACATGCCGCAATCTGCCAATTCATTGTGTTATTGGGCAAATGCAGCAATATTCTGTTTGTCAGATTAAATGGCGCTCTATATCCAGTATAGTGCAAGCCCAAGGCAATTGCTGTAATTAGCCATAAGCTTTGTATGTGTGCTGGATACACACCATTCCGTACACCGTTCTGCAAAATTGCATTCAATATTATTTATATATAGATAATGTAATTTTTGTTTATATCAATATAACTTACCCTGGCACGTGCAACACGTTTCTTCCAGGAGCGAACACCAGAATTCCAGACCAGATTAAGCACCTCATGGTCATAGTTTATATCGAAGCCCTCGTGCGTGATGGCAAACGAAAAGGCAACAGCGGCATGGGCTTCAGCCATACCTACTTGCTTTTACGCAATATTGCTGTAATTAATCCATAATACCAGACATAAGAATTGTTTAATTTTAGTTTAGAGATTAGATTAAAGTCTTAAACATATATACTAATTATATTTACACTCATCGCACTTAGGTATATTTATTACGCAGTCATTTACATTGTTTGTGGATTTCATCAGGTTATTAACTACTGCACACTTAATTAATTTAACCGATAAGCTGCATTTCCAGCACAAAATTGACAGATAAGATTTAATTTCTATTTCATTGTTTTAATAGGCATATTGATATATTATACAATTAAACCGTATTCTATTTCTTTATTCTAATTTCCATAAGTTTATCATTTCTTTTATGTAGTATTTCCCAAAATTTAGCACCCTCTTCAAAGATAAGACAAAAGTTTTAGAGCTCATAAATCAAAAATGTTCACTCAAAATGCACGTTCCATTTGTTAGCCATTTTTTTTTTCTTTTTTAATGAACTTTGATTCTGTTGACGGGTTTAGGTAATAATAACAATTTCCACATATATAGATTTTTTATTAACTATTAAGCACCGTTAAGGTAGCTGAGAATTGCCTGTGCATATATATATAACAATTTTTTTAATGTCATAACAAATATTGATTGGCGTCACATTAAAATAATAAAATATTTAATAAAAAAATTCTCTTCACAGACTCCGCGATAACCCCAAACACGAGTGGCACATCTGATTGCAACCAGAGTGTCTGTTGTGCTTGCTGGGAATCAATCGGTAGACCATATTGATTGCGTCTATGTGGATCGCAATTTCATTGACACTTGACTGAAACCAATGAAAAACAAACTAAAAATGCAAATCTAGTAAAGGCGTTATGTGAGGGTACTTAATAGCTATAAATATGCATACTAATTGCTTGACTTAACCTAACGACTATTTGTTAGTTGCAGTATATATAAATGTGTATATGTGTGTGTATTGTTTTGTGTGCTTTAAAGTGTATATATTTGACTCAACAAACAAGTGAGCAAAGTTATCTTTTTAAGTTGTTTATAACTTATTATTTGTCGTTATTGGCTACCACGAGACAAACTTGAAAGGTTGTTTTCAACGAGTATCTAGCGATAAACCTTGGTTCACTTGAACTAGAAGCGAAGGCCAATGCAACAGCAACAGCAAAAGCAAAAGCACCACTGAACCACTAACAATAAATAACAATAACAAACAACATACAAACACATGCACACAGCTTAACCCATAACACAACATACAATATTCAAACACAACATTTTTATTTTCATTTGACCTACTTTGTTGACTATGCGACGTATGCGTAATAATTTTACCAGACGGCGATCAACGCTACCGGCTTTTATTATAATATATATTTATGTTTCTTGTGTTTTTTTTTTTTTGGTTATTTGGTTTTGTATTTGTTTATCTATCTGCAAGAATGAGGGAAAAAGCAAAGAAGAAAAAAAAACACGACAACAAATTTGGTGATGTTTTTTGTCGTCTTCTTTTAATTTATATTGCGCTGGGCACAGAAGTTCAAAGTCCAATTTAAAAAATATTTTTACCTCATCTCTTTTGAGTTATACTAAGTAGCGGTTCTGCTGATACTTTAGAAAAGCACAAAATAATATGTATACTATTTTTAAGAGTTTAAAAACAAAAACCCAAAACAAAAAAAAAAAAAAAGAAAAACATTTTGCAACTTTTTTATATAATCATCAATGTAGGAAAAGAAAAATCTCAAAACTGTTGCGCTGATAAGAGACATTGAATAGCACTCATGTGCCTCTCTTGCTTATCAGGCAGGGCCATTGAAAGAATTCAAATAAACGATTATTATTATACATCACATATACAAACATACATATGTATTTATAGCGTTAAATATAGAGCGACTTTAGCTAAATGTAGGACAAATATAAGGGGTAAAAAAACAGATGAATAAGGAGTAAATGCAAAAAAAATAATGCAAATAAATGCAAATTTTTTAAACTTTTGTTTTGTCATTTATGACCTTCAGTTAGCAAGAAGTTTACAAACCTGTATTATTTGAAATTTCCAAGTTATGTTATTATTATTATTACAATTAACTATTACTAAGCAATTATCACAACTTTTATTATTTATTGCTGCACAAAATTTCCCGCAAATTTCTTTGATATTGTTATATATTTTTTTAATGATATTATTTGCTTTTCTAAGACAGAAGAAATACTATATATAAATGTATATATATTTGTATATATATATATATATATATATATTTATATATATCTATATTGTAGAAGTATAATTATACAACTTGATCGCTTGAGTGCCGACTGCCAACTGATACAACTGTGCTGCGTCGTGGCGAGCGCATGGTATGGGGTCTCTATAAGCAATAACTGAGCAACCGGCTACATAGAGAGATATATTTACAAATACAGATACAGATACAGATACAGATACAGTCAGAGACCTGCCTGTTACAAGTATTATTTATATATGTACATGTATAATTCACGTATGTAGATAAGATTTGAATGGGTGTCTGCCCAGTCACAGACCCAAGAAAAGGGGGCTCGTGGATAGAGAAGTAAATGAGGGGATACTTGACCAAGGCACGCGGTTGTGCGACAATCAAAGGTTTGTTATTTTTTTTTTATTTTATTCAAACTCCAAATATGGTATATATAGTAATGATAGATGAAACTGTTAAATGTTAAAAACATATGCACGTGTATCTAAGGGGCTTGATCCATACCGAGTTTATGTATGCGTAACTATAAAAATAGCATGAAATATAAAATGGAATGGAAAACAAAGTAAACACAACAACAAACATAAAATAAAATAATTACACAGCGAGAAAATTACATGAATTAAATGAAAATTAATAGCTTTGTAATTGCTATTAAAGTTTATATATAAAAGATTTAATTTAGAATTTTAAACTATGCCAAACAAGTTGACAACAATGGGTATTTACTCGTCGAGTATACTTGTTAGAGGATGGATACTTGATGACTTGCGCAGCTTCTATAGCTAATTAAGCCAGGTACAAAGTACAAATAGAACCGAATCAAATTTTGAGCTTTAACCATAGAAAATTTATATCGTACACTAACTGCAATGCTGGGAAATCGACACATGCTAAGATGATAATTAGAAATTTGCACTTTGAACTTTTGCAGATGGCATAGATATGCATTTGAATAAATAATGAATGATAAACTGAATATATTAATATGTCACGTTTTACTTATCATATAAAAAAAACCGGTTTAATTATTGATTGGAAAATCAACAAAAAAAATATAAAAAACGTTTTCAGCAACATTTTTAGGAGGATTTACTGTACTCTTCTAACTTGATAGGATAGTAGTTTTTTTTTGTCCTACTGAAGAGGTCTTATGTGATGATTTCTAATAAAAGTAAAAATGTTTTTTTTTATTATTAAGATAAGCAGCGATAAGACATTTGATGGTGTTTTATCGCAATTGTCGCCTGGTTAAAGTTCAATTGAAACGCAGGGGTCTTTTTTATATTGCGCTAAAGATCTAATAAACTAGAACGCAATAAAGACCACAGCTGCCATTATTGTTGATAAGCAATAAGCACGCGGATTGATATGATTACTTCTCAAGTAGTGCCAAAAAAATTTTTTACTATGGAAAATAACCTACAACAATTTGTGAGTCAATACGTCACTGTCTGGTTCACAATTTATCGGCAAAGACAATAAGTCGCTAATCAGGCAACCAACGCACTTATCAAAATGGTTATAATTCTTTAACAATTTTCCCTATATTTGTAGAATACAGGGAACTTATGCTCCGATCACAGCGTTTGCCAAAGTCAATTTTTTTTTTCGTTTTAATCTAGCCTATTTATAACACTTTTTAGATCAATAGACTTTAACTCTTTTATTACCGAAAGTCGCTGCCGCAGTCGCCACCGCAGTCGCAGCCGAAGCCGCAATTAAAGTATTAGCCGTAATAAATATACACATATATCTTGAGTTTTGGACTTTGAACTATGTCTTGAAATTTTTTAGGTATATAAGAAGAAGGGGGCAACCAGTTACGCTAATTTATAGTTTAGATTTGCCACGTTCGATTGTATCACTTACAGCTGCTATTATATACAATTTTTTTACATAAGTACATTATGCGATTCTATGTACATATTTTTTCGTTTTTTTTATAAGCCTTTCAAATATAAATAGAATGGCGTTGCAAATAAATACAGCCTAAATGCCTTGAAACTAAACTTTCATATAATAAATAGTTTAGTTATACGTGCATGATATTGTCTTGATGTTTCGCCATTTGTTGTTGTCTTTTCAATTATTTCGTGCCGCTCTCACCATACAGAGAGCTTAAACATTGGCTTCCCACACAAATGCACCTGTGCGCGATTGTGTGTGTGCCTGTGATTCTCTCTCTTACAGATGTTTACAATGAAAGGCAGTAGGGGGACACTGTATTTTTAAGCTTGCTATTGCTTTTAACAATCTGACTGAGAGCTGTTGGTCGCCCACTCAACTGAGAGCGAAACAAAACTCATTTTGGACTTTGAACCGCACGAACGAATGAACGTGTAAATAACAAAATTTGAAAAAAAAAAATTTAAAAAAAAACAACAAAAATAAAGCAACAGCGAATAAGCATAAAGTGCTGTAATAATTGTTGTTTCTTTTTATATAGAGATTTGTATACATACATACTAAATTGCTCTCTGTTTTCCACAACAAGTTTCCAAAGCCGCTTCGAGTGGAAAATGGAAAAGAGGGGCTTGCGTATGACCTAAATAACATAAACAGGTTAAATTTGTTTTCGTTGTTGTTGTTCGTATACACTATTAAGCAATGCATCACAGACTAGGTTGCTAGGCCAAAGGTAATTTTTAACTTAACATTCAGGTAAACGCAACAAAATACTAGCCGTATTAAAGGTCAATGCACGGCGCTTGCGTGAGACAGGGCAGGCGCCTTTTGCTTCCTTGCATTTTATTTTATATAAACGTATGTATATATGTATGTAGAAAACAATCTCTTCACTTACACAGTTCTATTCTGCTTAAATATATATAGATAGGAACTCGTTTTAATTGTAGTCAAATTGTAATGCAGACACTATAAGCTTAATCCAAATGCGCGTGAAGTAAAACCGAAACGAAACGAAGTCACACATAAAAAGATGAAAACAAAAGAAATACACGCGTTGGGCAAGACCGAACACGCGCGCGCAATGTTGTAAACTGGGCAACGCAAGAAATGTGACTGAAGAGAAAAGCAGCTTTGAAGCCGGAGAGCTGTAAGACTGAGAGGGATATGTGAATGTTCGAACATATGATCGAAACGATTGCGTGTGGGGAGGGAAAAATAGGGTGACCATATGATGCAATGAGCCAAAGCACTTTCCTAATTTTTTTTTATTGTATTTTATTTCACTGTTGCTTATATAAAAAACCCAATTAAACTTTAAGTTGAACTTGCACTTAAATGGATACTGTATGTCTTTATGTTTGTTTTTCTTTGTTGTTTTTTTTTTTTGTTATTTCCTTTAACCTACGAACAGATAGCTCATTCCACAGCCTCTGTTTTTTGCTGATCCTTGTTCTCTGTGGAATTTGAAAGTCCGCGTATGCTTACATCATAGACAACCTCTTCTATCTTTTTCACATCATATTTCAAACCATCAAATCGTTTTCGTAATCCATCATTTTTCATATTAAGCAAACGAAAGCCCGTGTTTAGAGCACCAATGAAATGTGAAATATTCAAAGGTCGCTCGTAGTCGCCCATTGTAACGGCATTTGTGGCAAATCGCGACAGCTCCGAGGCAAGAAGTAATATACCCAATAAATAGTCCTCAATATCCAAATGAAAACCATCTGAGTGTTTTGTTTTCACTATCAAAGAACATACGCATTCTGTCGTTAATATATAAATGATAATACGATAAATGATTCGAATACTTACGACCAAGCATTTCGGCAGCTGTTTCACGCGTGACCAGAAACCCCGCTTCCAAATAAATAACTAAAGCAATCAAAAATATCAAACGCTGTGTAATGTAAGTCCAATGATCGGAATACCTGTGTAGAAAATCAAAACACATAAGACGCCCACAATTATTAAATTTAAGATATAAACATGTCTTACCGATAATACTGGCCAGACGGCACCAATGTGGATAGCTTTTGATATTTTTCGGCACAAGCTTCAATTTGCTTACGTGCCAAACCGCAGGCGTTACTGACTATATTAGGAATACGGTAAAAAAAAAAGTAATTTTTAGAGGCTATATAAAAAAAATTAAGCTGCATTTATTATTTCGCGGGCAAACATATGCTGTTATATGTTGTTGTTAACGTTGGTTGCAATGGCCACTTGTCTATAGTTGGCCAATAGAGGCACTAAATATATTAGAAATATTCTTAGGAAACAATATAAAGGAACAACTTACTTTTGCTCAAATCACAATGTATAACCTGGAGTTGAATTGTTGCCTCCTTGGCCAGATGCTCAATCTCACGCACAACAATGCGTACGTTCTGTGTATATGTTAATATAAGATTCAATTATTATGACAATAACACTAATTAAACTTACTTCACGCAACTCTTGTTCATTATCTATATATTTCTGATAGTTAGAAAATATCTCCATATTTACAAAATTCGACATTTTGTTTGCTAAATTCTTGCTTGTTTCTTGCCGGTCTCACCAAATTACACAAATACAAACACATAATACTCACTAACAACCGATAAAAATAAGTATCGATAGTGAACGCAGTGCACAGAGCTGTTACGCGTACGACATATCGATAATGTCTTGATTTATAGACATTTAACTGACAGCTGAGCAAAGTCTGTCGCGAATTGTCAAAGCGGGTCCACTTTCTTAATTATACTTAACTGCGTGGAAAAAAAAATAAATTAAAATGTCCTACGTAAGTTAAGCACATAAAATACAGTAAACGAAACAGACTAAGTTGATTTTTTTAACCTTAGGGCGGTGGTTACAATCCATATGCTCAACCCGGTGGTGGCTATAGTGCTCCGCCAGGTGCGTTCCCTCCTCAAAACGCTCAGGTTTCACCACAGGCACAACAATGGTTCGCTATGGTGGACAGAGATCGTTCTGGGAAGATCAATGCTTCGGAACTTCAGGCTGCCCTAATCAATGGGCGCGGTCAGCAGTTTTCGGACAACGCATGTAAATTAATGATAAGTAAGTTGGCTGAAAAAAGAAAGAGAACACCTTTTCCCTAAATGAGTCAGTTTCCCCATAGGAATGCTAAACTATTAAAACCTTAAAATAGTTCGCACACTTTCAAGGTTGAAATTGTAAACAAATTTAGAAGCTTACGCTAATATCGTGATTACCATTTCATTGTTTACTTTATGATTTTATTTGTTTATTTCTACGAAATTTAAAATTGTTTTTTTATGTGCACTCATTTAAGGTATGTTCGACAACGACGCTAGTGGAACGATTGATATATATGAGTTTGAGAAGCTTTATAACTATATCAATCAATGGTTGCAAGTGTTTAAGACTTACGACCAGGACGGCTCTGGTCATATCGAAGAGAGTGAACTAACGCATGGTAAGCTATTGAGTACTTGTACTAATTACATAAACATATATAATATAAAATTTTGTTTTCACAGCTTTTACCCAGATGGGTTTTCGTTTTTCACCTGAATTCATTAATTTTCTGGTAAAGAAGAGTGATCCACAAAATCACAAGGAGGTTTCCGTGGACCAATTTATTGTGCTATGCGTGCAAGTACAGCGCTTTACCGAAGCATTTAGGCAACGCGATACACAACAGAATGGCACCATAACTATTAGCTTTGAAGACTTTCTTAGCGTTGCCATTGGTTGTTCATATTAAAAACTTTTTCACTACACTTCAATTTATGATTCAAATGTTATTCCGATTCTTATTATAATGCATTTTGTCAACTTTTATGGTAAATGTTGTTACTTTATATTCCCAATCTCGCCAAGCACATTGCAATCTCCACACACAGTTTAAGTATTGTAACACAATTTCACTCACATTAAGTACAAAATCACAATAATAAAATATACATATATATATTTATATTTGAAAAGAAAAAATAATTCTTGTTAATTTTTTTGTGATTAAAATTAATACTTCTTAGATTTAAAAACTCTGAACGCTTTCAGCAGTTTCACTGCCAAAATACCTTCAATAAATGTCTTCGATTTGCATAAAATAATCGTTGAATAATTCATTAATCCAATACATAATGGCAATCAAGAACTTATAAATATATATTAAATAATATAATACGGTAAAATATGTGTTGTATATAAAAAGTACATAATTGATATTTGGTTTGGGAAATACAATATAAAATTTCTTTTCTTTTCCTTCCTATTTTTTTTTTCTTTTTTTTTTTTGGTTATAGGTATAGTTGTTTAAAATAAAAACCTAAAATTATTTTCTTTCAGTCTTAAATGTCAATATTATAATAGAATACATTTGTATTTTAAATAGATTTAAAATGTATAATTTTGTTGAAAATCAGTCAAAAATTGTTAATTATATAAATACCTAATATGGCATTTAAGTAAGGAGATCTTTAAAGGTAAAAGGTATAAATTTAAGGAATGAAGCAAACTAAATAAGAGATCTTTGGATAATGTTGGTTATAGCAAAAAGATTTTGGGCAAGATTTGATATTTTTATCTATAAATATTATATTAATTGAGGTGGGGTTCTTGGGCGTATAATTGGGGCTTTAACTAAAACAAACATTGTCTTCGATATTTATTGTTACAGATATGGATTGGTTTTAAAAATGCTTTGGAGTAACGGTTTGTATAATTCTTATTCCTAATAGAAAAAATATTGTCTCTTAAGAAATATATATATTAAATAAAATATCATTCGTAAAATATCAACGTCAGATCTGGAAATACATACATACAAACTAGCTATTAAAATGATTGTAAATAATTCGTTTCATTTGAATATACATAATAATATTCGTTGTCTTAATACTAATCAGATGAATTTGATTTTGATTATTGTTTTTTTGATTTTTGTTTGATGCTTGGATTAGCATAATTCTTATAAATAATAAATCAATTAAATTATTACAAATTAAACATATAAAATTATTATTTGGGATGACACATAAAATGACAAGAAATAATTGAAATCTTCTTTTGTTTGTTTTTTTTCTCCCATAGACAAATTAAAATAAAATTCACAATCAGGCGAAAAACTACAGTTATACAAATATAATGGAAGTTAAGTTTATTATAATACTTGTAGTTCCCCCATTTTCCCTCCTTTATTTGGTATGAATCGTATGTGACAATAGTTATATTCTATATGCCATCTCACTTGTTGCAGTCAATAATCAGTTTGCCCTGTGAGTCATCAGAAATGGAGCCATTGAGACTTAGGTGACTACCAGCCATGGCCTCACCACCTTCCATTTTCATGGAGTACTTGGATCGGCGCTTGCTGGGTAATTGTGGTAGTTCTGTGTGATGTTTACGTACATGTACACCAAGATTGCCACGCTGTTTGGACTTATAGGGACAGTATGGACACTGATGTGCTGGCTCTTTGCCGCCACATTCCACATTCTCATGACGTCGCAAAGTTGACTTCCAGCGATACTTTTTGCCACAATGGCGACACTCGTAGACAGGTTCACCATCTAGACCCAGGCCATTGGGACTAGTGGTGCTGCCATTACTGCTGCTGCCTCCATAGTCACTCAAGGTAAATTCAAGCTGCCGAAAGGCCTGTGCCTGTGCGTCTTTTATGGAACTGGATGTGCTGTTGGCATTCGAAGCAAACATGCCCATTGCATAATTGCCATATTTATTACCAACGGCAACACCATTAGCTGACTGATCCATCAGTTGTATATCATCGAAAGCATGGTACCGTGCATCATCCTCATCTTCTGTGGAGGATCCTGGTTCATTTTCACATTCCGAGTTGCGCATATCGCGCTGCTGTTTGCGTAACAAGTTTTCTAATATTTTTGTTGGTGTCACACTTTCCTTGTTATCATCATCGTTCTGTACGGAACGATGTGGTGTATGCTGGCGCAATATCTCTTGAGCACGTAACTGTTGTTGGAAGCTATGAAAACCATTACGCATAAGCGCTTCAGCAATAGCAGCAGCTGGTGGTTTATGGACTGTTGCAGTTGCTGCTACTGCTGCGGCGGCAGCTGTTGCTGCTGCTGCACTATTAGCAACAAGCACAGATGTAGGTATAGCTGTTATACTGGGCTTATTAAGCTCTGTGGACACGGCATTAGCGCCAGCCGCTGTCTTCAATGAAAATTTAAGGCGTGGATGAAATGCTCCAGCGCCAGCGGCAGCGCTTAGTTGTTGCATTTCATCAGCCATCAAGTTTTTTGAAGCCGTTTCTGAGGCAGCGCCATAAACAGCAATTGCTGCAATACTTGACGGCTCCAAAGTTTCAGCAGACGTAGGAGACACTTGACCGTACTTACTCAGTTCAGTTTGTTCCTGTTGCAGCAGCTGTTGTGGTTGCTGTTGCTTCGGTGCCTTTGCCGTTTTAGTCTTGTAAAACTCAAACAACATATCAGATACTTCAGTGACAGACAAACGCTTGCGCCGGGAGCTCTGTGCCACCGGCAATTTCTGATCATCACGCTTAGCATTAAGTATACTTCTCTGTCCTCCACGTTGAATTTCTCCAAAAGAAGGAGCAGTATTTTCCTTACGACTCAAATCTATAAACGATAAAAATTCAATATTAATTTAAATATATCATAAAATTTTTGTACACTGAAAAAAATTAATAAAGTAATGAAAACAAATGAAAAAGCAAATTTGTTGATGAATTCCTAGCTGATGTTGGTTATAAAATTATTAATAAAGGATGAGTTCAAATGAGTTAAGCATGCAAATTAGTAAAAAAAAAAAAAATTAACATTAAATATGCAAAAAAAAATTAATAAATAACTAAATTTTAATGTAAATAAAGTAAGTACACGTAATTAAAAAAAGTTTATTGATTTTTTTTTAACATAAAACAAAAATGAAAATGTTGATAAGCCGCTGGGATATTCTTGAGTTTAAAATGATTAATGTTGTGATTATATTTGATTGATGATTGATTGATTGATGTTTTGCTTGTTGTTGTTGTGGTGGTGGTGTTGGTGATTATTGTTGTTGTACCGAAACCAAAATAATTTTACTTTTTACCTGTCGCACATATCTAAAAGAATAGAAAAAAATAGATTAGTATCTGTTATGTTAATTAACAATAAATTTCCAAGTTTTCCGTTGCTGCCAATTAATCGACTCGTTCATCTGAAAGTAATTACAAAAAAAAAATTATTAAATAACTGGAGCTTAACAAGTGGAAATTAGTGCAGTTAAACAGGTTTGTGTTGCTGTGGACTTTTCATATAATTCACAATAAACACTATTAGCACTGTGCGTTTATTTTTTATGCTAGCTTTAAGTTTATTTTAAGCTTTTTTAGCTTTTCACCAGTATAAGCTAACACTTTTTATTGTAAGAAAAAAACACCCACGCGCAAGCGCAAGCACTCGGAAAAGCGTCCACACGGCAACACAAACGAAACTGCACTAGTTGAGCAGGCAGCTTAACAGTTTTCCAAGCACCAACGCAGGCAGACGCATCCTCATCAAAACGTCTGCCGATACCAAGCCAAAGGCTACGCAGCTGCAACCAAAGTCAGGCAAACAACAACAACAACAACTTTCGAGGAAAATTCTCGTTTCGTGTGGCCTGTTTATGGATATGCATGTGTGTGTGTGTGGTATGTATCTGTTGCTGCATATCTAGCAAGTGTACTCAAGGCTTAAGGCCTGCACATCAATATGGATCCTTGATTTATTTTTACTATTTGCCTTTTTTTCTACCTAACTCGCATTCCTTTTATTTCTGACAATTTCCAGTCGAAAAGTTTCTATGACCACGTGATTCTGTTTGGTGTGGGCTGATCTAAAGAGAGCAAAATGGAATAGAGAGAAAGCATTTGAGCATGCGCACATTGCATATATATTTAGAAATATATATAAATACCTCTCTGCGTATCTGTCTGTCTCTCTCTCTCTCTCTCTCTCTCTATCACTCTTTGTATTTGTACATTAACGAACAGCTTCCGGTGGTGTTTCGGGTGTTGTTTTACCAACAGCTGTTGGCAAATGTTCAAATATAGAATTCAAGGTCAATATGATAAATGCATTGAAAAGCAAACTTAAGGGAGGACTTGGAAAATCATTAAAAACGTTTATATTTTATATAGACTGTATATACAAATTAAAAGTTTTCGGTACTCTATCTTTAAGTATGGGAATCAGAATATCTAGCTGTATCACCAAGACGAACTGTATTAGAGTACTCACAAATTAAATACAGATAAGCTTGATACTCTTTGACTATAACTCTTTAGATTCTTGAATCATGCTTATAATATAAATTAACAATCTTAATACATGATTTTCCAGCTTAATTGAAACTTGTTTTATACCTTAAGGAACACTCAGTTCATATTTTAAATTAACCAATT
The DNA here is from genome assembly GCA_037044455.1 of Zygothrica quintamaculata. Taxonomy (NCBI): domain Eukaryota; kingdom Metazoa; phylum Arthropoda; class Insecta; order Diptera; family Drosophilidae; genus Zygothrica; species Zygothrica quintamaculata. Next base: position 100,424 of record JBAMBS010001358.1, read on the forward strand.
ATATAAGCTATGTCAATCATATACGAAAGCAACTTTTAGCTTTTTTAATAACTAATTAAAAGTGAAATTAAATGTAACCCAAGTAGGTAAAAGTATATTTCAATTACTGTATAGATAATTAGCGTAAGAAAATGTCGAAGCGAACAAAAATGTTGCAATGCTTCCTGGAATATTCCATTGAAATATAAATAGCTTCAGAACAATAGGCGAGACGAGTAGCAGGGAAGTTGAAACTTGCTGTTGCTGTAGCTGCCTGGATTTTGTATCCTTGTTTAGAGCATTGTAGTATGCAGCGCTTTACGAAGGCAAAGCCCAAAAAGGAAACGAAGAAAATGAAATTAAATATAAAAATAAAAACCAAATAGAAAAAATGCACGCAAGCGCATTGGCAAATGGAAAACTGTTGTAAACTGCGCCGTGGGAAGCACAAAAGCAAAAGCCGCTGAAGCAGACAGGCAAAAGGAAAATAACAACAGAAATTCAAACAAAATGAGCAACTAACAAAAGACAGACAGAGAGAAGGAGGAATATACATAAACAGAGAGAAAACTTATTTTTAGAGAGAAAACCCAGAAAAACCCAGATGAGTACGTGATTTATCTGTGTGAGAGCAAATGTTGTTCATTTTCTAAATATACAAAATAGTGGGTGATCCTAGAGATACTAGAATACTACAAATTCTAGGACTGTGGTACAGTCCAGTTAGTTGCGTCTTGTGGTTGTTGTCGCTAAAATTTTGCTACGGTTTGTGCATTGATTTGAAGGACAAAGAAATGGAAAACTACCCTTGTATGGACAAAGCCATGAAACCTGTTTTGGTCAAAGGATTAATATCTATTGTATAGAAATGCGAAATGTATTTATAATTTGCAGCATACAAATATATATATAAATATGAAACTTACCTGTTTCTAGATGAATTATAGATGTAATATTTAATTTTTAATCTGTAAAAAAAAATAAAAATAAAAAATTAAAAAAATAAGAAAAATAAAAATAAGTTAAAAAAATATATTAATACGCACCTATTAAAATATAAAATATATAAAAATTAAAATCAACCGGATGCTTGTGGAACATGTAATTAAAAGAAAATTAATTTAATTAAATTAAATAATAAAAATGTATTATAATATAATAAAAAAATTTTAAACAATTTGCATTAAATTATTATTTTTTTTCTGTTTCTGCTTTATCATCTTGTATTTATTTGCAACACGTATAAAAAAACTTAAATTGGTCCTCAATTAGATGCCTAATTATAAATAATTATATTAATATTAATATTTTAATTTAATTACTTAAAGTAAAGTTTATAGATTTTTTTTCAAAAACAAACGAAAAATGCTTGAAAAACGACTTTCAAAAATACACAAGTTTTTTTTAACTAATTCTAAGCGAGTTTTTTTTTTAAGTATAGTTATTATAATATGTATATATATATATATATATATATATATATATATATATCTGCCTATGAGCTTTGCATATATTATACGTATATAATTTTTGGTCTCAATTTGGTAAATATGTTTTGTATTTTCATTTATAATATTTTTTTTTAACAGTACAAAAATTATCTTGGAATCCAATTTTCATATGAAAATTCAGCCTTAGCTCCATTTTTTAACATGCAATTTGCAATTTTCTGGACAAGAATCTAAACAATATTTAATACTATAAAGCACTTAAAAACAAAACAACTTTTAGAAACTGAAAAATTAACAACAAAAAAAAATGTTACACAATTTTTAATTCACTTTTAACTCAATTTTGGTCTGTTTAAACAAGTTTTCATATGGCCAAGTAAAATCTGTATATTTTGACTTTGATCTCATTTTATGTTTTATGTTTAGAGAGAATCTCTTAGACATAGGAAGCATATAGCTGTAAATCTATTAAGTGGTATATAGCATCTATATATTTAACTGATTTTTAAATTAAAACCGAATGCTCTTTACGCATATGCTCATTCAGAAAAGCCTGTGAGCGATAGACACGTGCACAGAGTGGGCACCGATTGGATTCATATTGTGGTGTACGCTTGGAGCTCTGACGCGGTAGCTTGCGTCCTGCTACCAGGCTGCTGGTATCTATATGCAAGTTCTGTGGTAAATGTGGCACCAAATGCTGCAACGAGCGTGCCGTTGATATGGATGCCAATTGCTGTAAAGCTATTAAAGCATCTGTATTGTTCACCAACGGTTTCTTGCCATTATTGTTGCTGCCATTGCTGCTGCTGCTGCTACTGGTGAGTGTTTGCTGTGCTGTTGTTGGTTCATCATTTTCACTGGATGGTTCCCAATCTGAGACTAAATCCTTACACTTGACCAATTGTTTGGAGCTGCCAGCGGCTGTAGCTGTGTCCTGACCACGTAAATTATATTTTCTGGTGACTGCAAAGATAAAAAATATTTTCGAGCAAATCAAAATAAAAATTTAAAGAAATAAAAGTTAAATAATAATATAAAATACCTAAACCAAAAGTAAAGTTAAGTAATTACATTAATTAATTAATTAAGTAGCAGTAAGCTAACATAAACATAAATATATATGTATACACACACACACTTAGTAAAAGAAATTCACTTTTCATATGCGAGATTCTTTTTTTAATTTTATTTACATACAAATGAGTTCAATTTCATTTTTTCTTTTTTTTTTGGCAATAACGGGAACTTGGCTAGTAATTACAAGAAGCTAACAAATAAAAAAAAATGGGAGGAAACCATTATTAAAGGCGCCTGCGGCTAAGCCCAAGGCAATATACATTTTAGCTTAATATAATTGCAGATCTGCTTCATTTTCCACTTTAATATCAGATGCATAAAGTTCCATTGGATCAAATGCAGATCCTTGATCACTTGCTGTTGTTGTTTTAGATTTTTTTGCCAGCTTTTGTTTATAACGTCGTTCAGCTGCCAATTCTGCCACATGCAATTTCTTGTGTCGATTTAAATGTGATCGACGCTTAAACCATTTTAGGCAATAATCACACTGAAATCGTTTAAAGTCCTGGCACTCCTCGCGCTGATGTAGCAACAGACGATTCATTGTGTTATAATAGCGTCCACATTGGCATAAAAGTTGATTCTTGGGACCATGACGCAAATAATCTATATAAAATATAAAAGATAATACAACACGCATATATCATATATAGCATAAAGATAGCATTTTATATACATTCTAGAGATATTGATTTAGAGATACAGAGAGAGAGAGAGAGAAAGTTGATGACAATGTTGTTGAAAGTCACTTAATGATATTATTTTATTAATATGGAACATTATGTTGTTAATGACTTTGGTTTACTTTTACTTTTTTGTTTTACTTTTAGCTACTTTAACAAAATAAGTTTATCTATATATATATAAATATATTGTTATATAAAACCAGTTAAAGACCTTTTTTACTAGCCTTGCGACGAGCAACATGTGAGGCAAACTCAGCAACGACAGCATTGGCAGTGCCTAGAAAAAGAGAATCATATTAATAATAATCAATATAATTTAATATAAATAATTACATAGGAATCAAGTAGATTATTAATATAGATATATAGCAGAGCATTTAATTGTAAACATTTATTTAATAGTTTCTTGTTATATATATATATATATATATATATATATATCTATATATCAAATACAGGTTTTAATATAAGGTTAGTCCGACATGAATACTAATTGATTACATTTTATTTAAATTACTAAATATTATTGAAGTTGTTTTGTCTGTTACATTACGTATGGCATAGTGTATGGGGTGAGTTTGTGTGTGTGCACTTACACTGTTTATTAAGGAGCCTTTGCTATTATATATATATATATATATATATTTTGGGCGCTGCAATTGAGCATCAATTGAACTAAACTTTTTTATGGCCTATGAAATTCGTTTAAAACTTATTTAACTAATTACAACATAACTCTTATTTTCTTTTATATATATATATATGTATATAATATGAGATCATATCTTTAGCTATACTGTTAGCTCTACATACATACATACTGATTGAAATTGTTTAAGGAGGAAACATATCTATTAATTAGTATATAGTTTTGGGTTAGTATATTTACTTAAAAATATAACAATAACAAATGCTAACACATAACTGTAGAAGATATTTAAAAACCACATTCTGACCTGTTATAAGTCTACCAGTTGAAACGACCACATGGACAGATAAATCAATGGACATTGTTATTACACTTTAACAGGCCTTTTCATTTATCATTTAAATATTTTTCTAATTTTTTTTTGGTTTTTTTTTACTACTATCATCACAACTCTTTTGTTAATTAATTTTAATTGCCCATTAGCAAAGTATCGCCGGATTCGTTATGCTTCTGATTAACATGTTTACGTAAGTCAGATTTATATTTGCATTTGTGTGGACAATGTGGACACTTTAGTCCTGGTTCAACGCCGCATTCGTAGTTCTTGTGTCGTTTAAGTGAACCTTTGATTTTGTATGTTTTACCGCAAACATTGCATGGAAATTTGGCATCATCAATGGTCATATCATTGACCTGATGTAGCGTCATTGTGGCATGTACATTGCTTAAACCATTCACATATACTTTATCTGTTTGTTCATCCATTTGTTCATCAACAGGGCAGGGCATTTTATCTACATATTCATCATCATCGAGTAAATGCTCATGATGATCATGATGTTTAATAACAGCCAGTTCTAGGTGACGTTCTTCTTCATCAGGATCGGTGAGCAGTAACTCAGATTCATGTGTGGTAACCACTGTAGTTGTATGCACAACTTCATTGTCCGAGCTCGGTGCCATTGAAATGCTAGTAGCACCATATTGCATGACATCACGCAACAGCATCTTATCCTCCAGCCTGGATGTATCAATTTTTATGTACTCCTGACGTGGCTGATGTTGTTGATGTTGATTATGATGCTGCTGCTGGTGATTCTGCTGATGATGTTGCTGATGATGTTGCTGATGATGTTGCTGATGATGTTGCTGATGATGTTGCTGTTGTTGTTGATGTTGTTGATGCTGTTGATGTTGTTGATGTTGCTGGTGTTGCTGATGTTGCGGGTGGTGTTGTTGTCTTACATCCAAACATTGCTGCAGCGAAAGTTGCTGGCGATGCAGTTGCTGCTGCTTAACAATTTGTATGGTGGTAGCCTGTGGCTTATGCAAACTGCTATTGCTTGTATTAGTGGTGGCATTCTTGGTTAAAGCGGGTATCGTATACTGTATATTGCCCACTGGATTACCCAAATCATCTGGTGGCAGCTCTACAACAACTGTTGCACCTGATAACAGATTCGAGCCGCTACCCGAACCAAGGGATTCCGCAGTGGTTAGCGTTTGATGTTGACTCGATTCACTCGCTATGGAGTAGGGCACTGTCTCCAAAATGGTCCAATATCCATCTATAAGTAAAGTAAAAATTATAAACAATTTATTAGACATTAAACAAAACATGCTAATAGTTGGGGATTAGGTTTATATATATATGTGGTATATAATTACTTGAGGCAATTAAGTAAGATATGAAGCAGCTGAGCATCCAATTGAGTCTGTGCTTGCAATGTATGTTGTTGTTGTGTTTGGTGTGTGTCATTAACGCCTACATTATAGATACTTGGCAGGAGCTAATAAAAATAATAATTAAAAAAATAAAATGCTACGAAAAAAAGAAAAATTAATTTAAAATAAACATAAAAATTATAAATAGTTGCATATGGTACAATTTTCTTAAAACAGTTTTTGAATATTATTTTGATATTACATACTTTATTTTAAATTACTTCCATTTAACATAAAATATATATAAATACATTTATATATATATTTATATAAAGATTTATGTATACAAAAATTTACAATTTCTTTTTGCCTTTCTAAATAGTTTAGTTTGTTTATAACACACCAAACTACAGACTGTACTTAAATTTAAGATCCATTTATAACTGAGGAATATATATCTTTAATATGTATATATATATAAATTGTGGCAATAATGGCGCTTTAAGTCTTTGATTGCTTTACATTTTTTTTTTTAAATTTTTTCTTTTTTGGAACCTATGCTGGCAAGATTATATAAGATATTTTGGAGCGAAGTCAGAGCTCAGAACACCAATTCACCACAGGCTTTAACTTTAACTTTAACTTTGATATAAATATGGTAATATGGTCTTGGACCTGGACTTAAAAATCTAAAGGATAGACACACGTTTAACAAAACTTAAAAATTATTAAAGTACAATATATATATATATATATATATATATATATATATATATATATATATAAAGTTTATACATAAAGTAATCAAATAAAAAAAAAATTAACTAAAAAGAAAACATAAACGGAATGCGCTCAGAGATAATTAAGTTTAGTTCACACGTTTTGGATAGTAAACAGTTTTAAATGAAAATTAAATATATATTCATATATATATCTACATTTATATATTTTTTATAAAGATAATATGTTTATATATGTTATATCTGATATATGGCTTAAAGCTTAGTACGGAAAACAAGTTGGCAAGCAAATTTCTAAAGTAATGGAAAATATATGCATATGCAGCTATGTGACTTAGCCTTAGCATTGATTGAAATATTATTTGTATTGAAGTTGTTTCTTTAGACGTGTGAGCTCAGTTTTGGGTGATAAAAAAATTTCTTATAGTAATTCACTTTTAGGTTTTTTGTTTTTAATTTTCTTTTAAAGTTCTTTTTGGATTTTAAATGTTTAAATGTTTTAAGTTTCTTTTTTTTGTTTTAAGGTTTCTTTCATTTCTTTTAAGTAATTTGTGCGTTGTGCGCAGGAATGTGACATGCCTGGCTATGATCATTGGTTACCTATGGGATATAGGTTAATAAAAGTGGGTCTATAAGTGGGTGTGCTACGTTTATATAAAAAGCTATAAATTCTATATTTGTTGTTGCTCTGCTGTTAAACACACGCGCACACAGGCATACACAGACATAATTTATATATTTGGAGGTAGTTATAACCAATACAGTATACACTCCAGGAACAAAGGAGAGTTATACAGTAAAAGTTAAAGTGTATTCATTTGGTAAACATTTCAAAATACGCCTCTCAGAGTTACTACATACTCTTTCACTTACACACACAAATTCACACACATAAAGATAAAGTTAAACACACACACATATATCATTGTTTTCTAGGCATCCTCATCGTAGTCATCATCATCCTCTTCACTCTCCTGAAGCATAGGCACAGCGGTAATTGTCAAATCACGACCAGCAAAATCAAAATTGATCTCACAGAGTGCAGCAGCCACATCACTATCCATGCCACCACCTTCATCATGTTCATTATCCTGTTCATGCTCATTATCATCATTGCTTAAATCATCCTCATTACGTATTAAATATAGACATTCTTCATCATTGCGTAGACGTTCGTATAGCATGCAATGCTTACGTTTCGCATGTCGCAGCACATGATCCTTGCGTCGTGAGCGATACTCACAGGACACACATTTATATTTCTTTTGTTTTAGACAATATTTGCGTACATGTTCCTGCAGTTTTTGTAATGATTTATAATAGCGATTACAGTGTTTGCATTGCATAAATGAATCCCTGGACATATTACTGGCATGTCCTGAACGTTGGTTATTAGTGTTTTGCATTGTACTGCTGGTGGCAGTATTGGCCAAGTTAATATTGATGTTACTTGTATTGCTGTTGTTGCTATTGTTATTGTTGTTATTATTATTGAGATATCCATAGTAATCACTGATGGCTGCATCGTGACTGCTGCTGGCATTCGGATTAGTTGATGTATCCACACCCAACAGACTGCCCAATATGGGATAGATGTCTGCGGTATTAGCGATTGATGGCGATGAAATAAACAAACAAAAAAAAAACAAAATAAATAACAAAGTAAAATAAATAAGTATTAGCTAAAATTAACTAATAAATATAAAAATTATATAAAGAAAATAAAATTATTAAGGGAAAAATACTTAAGCCTAGGGCTACAACCCGATACATAAGGTGTTTTAGCAATGACTGGTCCCAAGCCGATGAAATTGATGATGATGATAATAAAGATGTTGATGAGGAACGAATTGATGTAGCTGATGATGATTATGATATATGCACAGACATCTTTTAGCACTTGTATACAAGAAAAAGCGCCAACTAATATATATACATATATATATATACATATATATAAATGTATATATATAAATATATATAATATGTGTGTGTTGTGCTGTGCTCCTTACAATAACTACAACAATACAGCAATAAATATATAGGTTTTTAAATATAAATTTAGTACTATAATTTCTTTTTTTTTAAGAATATATATTCACTTTATCTTTAAAAAAATATATAATAATATACAAAAATTTGGAATGGTTAATGCTGGCCAAGGTTCTCACATTATAGCCATATATAAATGGTGGTATGTTAAGCTAGGGTTATCCGATCCGTACTGCATCTAGAAGAAGAGAAAAAATGTATGTTAGTTGTTGTTGTAATTAAATTTGTTAACTCGTTGTTTCTGCTGTAAATGAGACAATTTTTAAGAGAAATAAAAGCAAAAAGGCAAAAAGCTTCAATTTTTGTTTGGTTTTTTTTTCTTTGTTTTTTTTTTAATAATATAATATATATATATTTAAATTTAGTTGTTTTTCCTGTTTTTCTTATAACAATTAAATCGTTTTTTATTTACTCGTTTGACATTTTAGTATATATATATTTTTTTTAATATATAATATATTTTGTGTTTTTTTTTTTTGTATTATTATACAACATCATAAAATTGTTTCACAAAAGTTTCTTATTTTGTTATATTTTTAAGGCGTTTTTCGGTTTTTTACATTTATTTATATATATTTAATTGTTGCTAATCGTTAATTATTTTTTAATTTATTTGTTTTTATTTTTGCAATTACATTAAATGATTTAAGCACACTTTCACAAAAATAATCCAACAACTTTGTCATTAGAACTATTTTTATTTTTATATATATTTCGTTTAAAAATTTTATTAAACTATTCGCACATATTAAAAAGGCATTAATTTTCTTCTCTCTTTTTTTAACAATTTCTATATTTTATGTTGTAAATTTAAGCAAATTCTTTAAATTTTTTTTTTAATTTTGTTGCTGGTTTTTAGAATTATCTAGATTTGTTTTTATAATTAGTTTATATTTTAATTAATTTTTATTTTTTAGGCAAATGACTTGAGTTTATCTCTCTGTGTATATGTGTATGTGTGTATAGCGTGCGTGTACAGCATATTTAACAGTTATAATTTATTGGGTGTAGCTTAGGTCTAAACTCTTGTTATTTAGTGTAAAAATAAAACCATTTTTGTATAAAGGGTGTACTTTAGTTTAGTTTATAGACAAAATATATATACCCATATATATATATATTTATATATACATATACATATATCTAAAAACAAGGAAAAATTAACAACTGATAAGTGTATGTATGTTTTGTTATGTTGTGTGTGTAAAGAAAAGCCCATTCAATGTATTCAAAAAACCTTTTTACCCCCGCTTGCCTATGCCGTTCGTTAACAATTTCTCTTAAACAATTTCTGTTTTCCGTTTTCTTTTTGTTTTCTTTTTTGTTTGTTTGTTTCTTTGTTTGTATTAATCACAATTGATCACATTGATTTTTGCTTTTTTATGTATTATGTATGTACATATATATATAGTATATATATATATTGTTTTTTTTTATATATATAATTTAACATTCACAGCTCCTTGTTTACAACGTTGTGTGTATGTGTGTGTTGTGTGTATAGGTATGTGTATCATCATATCATTATTTTTTTTTTAAACTTTCCAAAAATAAGAAATAAAATTTAAAAATTAGCATATAAAACAAAAAAAAAACATCAAGTTTTTAGTATAATTTCTCGAAAATATTTTTTTTTGTGTTTATCAAACAAATTTTTGCATTATATCTATTATTTTTTTTTAAATGTTATCGAAAACTTTTTAATTTTATATATATATAAATTTTTATATATTGAGGCTGTAAGCACTACTTAATTTATAAGCTATAACTGTATGTTTATATTAGTAAGTTGATTTGTTAAACAAAATTATATTGATTTTATCACATGCTCTTCATTGAATTATTTCCTTTCTTTAACATTTCTTTTTGTTTTCTCTCTTTTAACTATATGACTCAAAGGCTGTCCCTGGGCGTGTCTTCAATTCTTTTTCCCATTTTTTGTTTATATTTTTTTTGGATTTTTTTTTAGATTTTTTTACGACAAACTTTAAGTCCATCACATGCGCTGTTGTTAAATAGAAAATTAATTAATTAATTTATAAAAAAAAAACACAAAAATTAAAAAAAAAAATTAAATAAAATCCACAACCTTAATAGACAAAGTTATTTTTGTTTTTTTTTTTTGTTTATGCATTTAGTTATTATTATTGTTTATAAAGCAGACACTGATGCCGTTATTATGTAGATTGTGAAACGCACCATCTCTTTATCTACCTCTCTGCCACTCTTTAACTCTTTTTATTAAGTAATTAACAAAAGCTCACGTAGAATTGACTAGCGCAAAAGCAATGCCAAAGTTTCAATTTAAAAAAAAAATTTATAAAAATTTAAAGCCAATTTCTTTTTTAAAAACATATAAAAAAAAAAGTTGCCCGATTGGTTTTAAATGAACTATATAGTAACAAATTTTTTTTAAATACAAAACTTTTTTGTTTTCTTTTTTAACTCACGTAAGTTCGAATACTGACCGACAAGAATTTTGTTGTTTCTCTTTTCTCACATTTTTTTTGTTTTGCTTCTTTTAATATTCGCATGTTATTTTTTTTATATTTTATGTGATGTTATTAAATTTAAATTTAATTTAATTTTTTATAAAATTTTTTTTGTTAGAATTTGTGCCAAATTTTAGTTTTTTGTCTGTTGTACAAATTAAATTGTTATCACATATTTTGTGGCACAAATCGCTAACGTTTATTACATTGCGCCCGCCCTACATATGTGTTTGTGTACATGTGTATATGTGTGTCCGTGTACTATAATGTGGTGTATATATATGTGTGTATGTGTATTACAACATTATTTTTTAAAGTACCTAAGCAACATTGTGTTTTGTTAAGCTCATTATGTTTACACTTTTAGTTACATATTGTTTTCATTTTCAATGTAAAAATTTAACAATTAATTTTTTAATATAATATTTTAATTTAAATTTAAATTATATATTTATGATATGTGCGCTATATAAATCATATTTTTTAAGCGCACATTTTTAGTTATTTAAATTTAATTAGCATTAGTTAAGACTAAATAGTTTTTTTTTTGTTAATTTTTCCTTTTTTATAACAAGTTTTGCTGCAACATTTGATGTGAAAAAATTTTGAAAAAATTTGTATAAAATAAATAAAATTACTTTTAGTGTATTTGTGTATGTACGTGTGTTTTAATGCGTGTTTTTGTCTGTGTGTGTCTGTGTGTGTGTGTGTATTAACAACAAGAGAAAAAAAATTAATAATATAATATTAATTACAATGAGGACTATATTCTTTATATCACATACCAATTATATTTCTCATTTACTTGACTCTTGAACATCAACTTTAACTTCCGACTTTCCGACATCTTTTTCATCACTTTTTTATCCTTTTTCGATTTTTTTTTTTTACTTTTCATCACTTGCTAATCCATTTACACTTTTAATTCAACTCCATCTGACTCGATGCGAGTTTTTATTATTAGTTTAAACCTAACTCATTATAATGCCAATTGTTTTCGTAATTCTCTCCTCTCACACTTGTACATGTTGCTTCTTTATATAATTCATTATAATCTTTAATCATAAAAATAATAATAATAATAATTATTGTTATAATAAACATTTTAACTGCACGCGCCACAAAGCCACAAGGCAAAAGATCTAATTTATTTTTTTTAATAATTTTGTTTTTTTGGTCCAACTTTTTTTTTTGTTATTTAGAAAAAAATTGCCGCCTATCACATTTAGTGTTCGTTCATAAAATTATATAAATAATATGATTTAATAAAAAATAATAAGAATTAACGAATATAAAATTACTTTTTGTGTTTTGTGTTTTCTTTTCTTTTTTTCATGGAATGAGCACAAGATAAATTAATAAATTTATTTAATAATTTTTTTTTTTTTGTATATTTGATTGAAGTTTTTAGAAAAGTTTCGTTTAGAGATCGTTGCGTTGCACTAACAATAACTATATATTTTTAAAATAATTTTTTTCACTTTTTTTGTTTGTGTTTCTTTTAGCCCGTGGCTTTAATTGGCGTCCAGTTAAGAAATTAAATAGAAACTGAATAGTTTTAAACGAAATGAAGTAATAATAATAAATAATAATATAATAAAAAAAAATTTGTGCGCGGAAAAAGAATTTTGGAATTAATTTCTTTTTCTTGGTTTTTTTTTTAGAATTTAAAAAATGTTATTTTTTCTTAAATTTTGCACAAGTTTTTTTTAGCATTTTTTTGTTTTGTTTTAGTGATTTTAGCTGTGTGTGTGTGTAGGTGTATGTGTGTTTCGTTTACTTCTATTGCACATGTCCATTTGCTTTCTTTTTCTTATTCTTTTATAATTTTTTTACTGCGATTTTTACACGTTTAACTTTCTTTAGATTTAGTTACGCTTAGACACTAACTTATTGTACTAACTTCTGTTGACTGACTAAGCGATTGACTGTTGCTATTCATTCATTTACATTTATATATTTATATATATATATATATATATATATATATATATATATATATATATATATATATATATATATATATATATATATATATATATATATATATATATATATATATATATAAAGATCTATATATGATATATGTTTTATACATATGTGTTTTGTTTCTATACAGATTAAGTTTAACTATTGCCCCAAGGAATTATTATTAAAATGAAAAATGAAAAAAAAAGAAAAGTTGCGCGTGAGAGTGCAAAATATTCTGCTAACTACTTTCGTCACTTTATACATATATATTTTTTTCTCAGTGTACATTAATGTGTTATTATATCTGTCTGATTTTTTTTTTGCTGTTTGTTTCTTTGTTTTCTCCTTTTTCTTTTTATTTAATAAATAAAGTACGCTTAAAAAAGTTCAACACTAAAATTAATGTGAATGTTTTGCGTAAAAAAAATGCATTAGTTTTTTTTTCTCTTCTTCTCTTCTCTTTGTTCTCGTCTATTACTCACTCAGTTAACACAACAAAAAAGAAAAAAAAAAGTTCCTTGAGATCATTCGAGTTTTCTTCTAAGGATGTTACACACACATTTTAACAACAGCAACAGCAACAACTACAAAGAAAATAACAACTCTCACGCGCCCCTCTCTAAAAAGTTAAAGATCAAAGAAAAAAACTTGAAACAAAAACAATCAAAGTTAAACATAATGTTATATATGTTGTTGTATATGAACTAAGGATTAGAATCTGTTAATATATATTTATACATATATATATATTGTAATATATATTTTATATATTTATATATATTTATAAAAACGACTATATGTTTTCAAGATCATTGGAAAAAGATGAAAGAAAAAAAATAGAATGAACCCCCGCGCGTTCCGTTTTGTTTTGCGTAAATGTTGGACTTGGAACCCGTTTTGGACTGGATCCTGAATATGCTGCATAGAAAGAAGGCTAACAACAAACTAACTAGTGGCAACAGCAGCAATTAGCAGCCATAGGCTGAAAAATGGCAGCAGCAACTAATTGGTGACGTCATTGCATACGCAATTGTTGTTGATTGTATCATCGATGTTGATGTGTGCGCATGTGCAGCACAAGATTGTGTTTATGTTTTGACTTCTTGTGACAAATGGGGCATTCGAATTGTGGCTCAACGCCACATTCAAAGCGCACATGTCGATTGAGGCTATGCGGACGTGCATATGTGTTGCCACAACGATCACAGGCATAGGCACCACCACCAGCACCAACAACACCAGCAGCGCCAGCGCTATTAGCCGTACCACCCATACCACCGCTCCAACTGCTACTGCTGCTACCAGCTCCGCCGCCGCTGCCGCCGCCAACTTGTTGTAGCGTTGTTACCGCATTACTTGACACCAGCCCTGCAGCTGTTGCGGCAGCAGCAGCGGCCGCCGCTGCAGCAGCTGCTGCTGATGTGGACGCACCACCACTGGACGAGGCACTTGTATTATTAGCTGCTGCAGCGGCAACAGCCGCAGCAAGTACAGCTACAGTATTACATTTATTATCCACATTGCTGCCGCTGCTATTGCTCGGTGCATCTGGACTGGACTTTATAAACTGCGCCAGTGGATGATGATGATGTTGCGTATGATGTTGAAGTGCATGATGTTGTTGTAGCTGTTGTGGGAAATGCGAATGATGATGGCCAGTTGCGGCAAGCAGCATTTTATTAACACCCATACGCAAATCAAAAGGTTTATCCTCACTATCCTCATCATCATTATCCTCATCATTGTCGTTATTATTGTTACTATTATTATCATCGTCATCATCATCATCATTATGCATACCATGTCCATGCAGTGCTATATGATGAGTGGGCGTGGCACGACCACTATCAATTCGCAGCTCATGCTCATTATCATCTATATTGCTGCTATGCTCAAATTTTATAACGCCCACCGGAGTATCAATGGGACTGGTACAAGGACTTCTTTTTACTTGAATTAATGGAAAATACGCATGCGGTGTCCCTGTAATGCCTCTGCTGCTCGCATCATGGACACAATGCACAAAATCTAGGTAAAAAAAAGAAAGGAAAAAAAAGAACATAAAAAAATATTTGATTAGTTGAATAGCTAAAACTATGCTTGACAAAGTTGCAGACATACAAATATCCTTTTGTCATGGATAAATAAAAAAATTATAAATCCTAAGATCTAAATTCAACATAAATATATGATATATATATATATTTATACGAAATATATATATATATATATATATATATATGAAATATATAAAAATAATAATAATATAAGAGAGATATTTTTCATTACCGTGAAGTCGATATAAATGTTGCGTTTCGTTTAAGAATTTTTTGAGTGATAAATTTTTGTATTTTTTTTTTTGTGATGCGTTGTGAATGGGTGTGTTGTGGTGTATGTGTTTGTAAGTGTGTAAATGTAGACGCTGCTTAGAAATGTAAAAAAAAAATAATAAATTATTATATAAAAAAAATTATAATTAATACGATTTTTAGAACACAGTTAAAACAATTATTAAGGATACATTTTTTGGATTTGAGCTAAGCAAAAAAAATGAATTTCAAAAAGGGATTTACATATCAGCTTTATGTGTTTGTGTGTGGGTAGGTGTTTGTGTGTGTGTATTAGTCACAATTATACAAAAAATTAAAATATAAATATATAAGATATAGTATATAGATTGGTTTACACAACATAATATTATGACACTGCGAGAGACGATCCAAGTGTAAAGAGAAACAACCTAACGCTAGGACAAAGTATATATCTATTGATATATGTATATGATTATAATAATTATAAAAAAATACGCATGCAACAGTTAAATATTTAAAAAAAAAATTACTACATTTATAATAATAATAAAACATAAAAAATATAACAAAAAAAAATGTTGATAGAAAATGCAAAATTTATAAAAACATTTCGTTTTTACAAACCAAGTTGCTTTCATCATTATTTTTCTTTAATTTATAAATAATTTAAATCTATAATATATATTTATATCGTATATAAAGATAGTTGGTATATTACGTGGCTACGACTCAAAACTTAGGATATAAATATATATATATATATATATATATTATATATTATATAGATATATAGATAAATATAACCTACTGCAATACAAACGAATCGCAATCGTAAGAGATAGAAAAATAATTAGAACAAACTACAAATCTAATAAAAGTTTTCATACAAAGTTAAAAATTATAGTCTATATATATATATATATATATATATATATATATATATATATATATATACACATATAAATAGTTATATATAGGTACTATAATCAGACATATTATAATTATAATTGATTTTAATATATATGTATAAAATATAGATAGATATAGATATAGTTTAGGATACTAAAGCAGTAGATACACTGGTTGTTCTAGTTATGTAGAGTTGCTATGGTACGAGGTTAAGAGCATGCAAACAACAATAGAGGAGGATCTACACCATTAACAGAGAGAGAGAGAGTACTGCGCTATAGCCTGTGGTATGGATAGAGTTTAACTGGTGCCAGCATCCAAAACTCAACATCAACATCAACAACAAACGAAAACATCCACCTGAAATAGAAAGCTGATTAGTATTGATTCTAATAAGTGCATATATATATATATATATATATATATATATATATATATATATGTATATAATATATATGTAAATGTATATATAGATATTGGTATTTTTTTTCTTGTTTGGATATAGGAAAAGCTGGGAAAGTATAGTTTGTTTGTGTGGAGTAGCTTGAGTAAGCTAAGGAAAGTTTTGGATTGATGTAATATGAGTTGATTGATGATGGCTTCAGGTGTGTATACAAATTTTTATATAATTATATAAAAATCGTTATATATAAAAATATATATACATTTTTTTGTTAAATAAATACAACAATTTTTTTTTTTTTTTTTGGTTATATTTTGTTTTTCGACAATTTGCTTTTTAATTGTATTTCGAATTTCAATTCTTTTTTTTTTGTTTAGTTTTAAATACATTTTAGCCGGCAATAATTACGATATATTCAATTTATATGGAATACATAATAATAATTGTTAAATTTTATTTGTGTGTGTGTGTGTGTTTATGGGAATGTGTCCTTTATGCAGTGTTTATGTAGAGGTAATTTTAGGAAATTTTTTTGTTATTTTTTTACATATATTCTTGTCTTTTTATGGCCGGGTAGTTGTCTTTCTTTTTTTTTTAAATCTAACAATTATTAATATAATTTTATTATTTTTTTTGTTTTTTTTTTCTTTTTTGCATTCGACATTTTTAGAAAAGCATTTGCTGATATTTTTTATTTTTTTTTATATTTTAATTTCGAATTTAAAACTAAAAAATTACTTTAGAATCATAATCATAATAATTTTTGTCTAAATTTGAAAATATTATTTAAAGTTAGTATTTAAATTTATATAATAATTTGTATATCATCATAGATAGATAAACATTTCGTGTTTTGACTAGAACTTGTTATCATTATCCCACATAAATATATTTATATATAAAGCAATTTTAACTTATGGTTCAAAAAGGTTTTTATGTTTCTATAGAAAGAAACATTAAGATTGCAACTAAATGAAAACCAAATATTTTATTTACTTATTTTTTTGGATTGATTTTTTTCTTTAAATTTGGTATATATGTGTGTGTGTATGTTTGCGTGTGATTGTTACATTTTTTTGTCTTTCCTTTATTTCGCTGCTGCATGCATTTCTTTGTTTGCATCTTCTTTTAGCTAGCTTAGTTTTCGTTTTTCTTTATTTGCTTTGGTTTTCATACTTTGTTTTTTTTTTTTAAACTAATAATACAAAAATCTTAGAATTTTTTATGTTATTTTGTTTTAAAGTTTAGCATACTTAAACAATTTTTGCTGTGACTAGTATTACATAATTTTCTTGTTTGTTTTCTTATTATTTTGGTTTTTGGTATTTCTGTGTGAGATTTTTTCTCGGAAAAAAATATACACGTTAAATATATAATATATACTTGTTTTTTTTTTTGTTTTGTCTTTTATGTTTGTCTTTTTTTTTTTTGAGAATTCGCTAAAACAGTAAAAAACCTTTTTGGGTTTTGTATTGCCAAACTAAGTCTAATCATCCCTTTTTTGCGTCGAGAACTTGCAACTTGACTAGCTGAATATATTCCTATATACTCTTTAGTATAGGTTATCCTTTACAGACTCAGTGCTGGGTCATGAACCCTTTTCTTACTTTTCTTTGGAGTTTTAGCGACGAACATTGCACGCGCCTTGAATTTTTTCATTTAAAAACTAATTAATTAATAAACAAAAAAAAAACACATTAAATATATATATAAAGAAAAAACAAAACATAAAAAAAACATTAAAAATAATAATTACAATAATAATCATATTAAATTTTAATTTCACTAATAATTTCTTTCATATCTCTCAGTTTTATTTTGCTGTTGCTTTTGTCCTGTTGCAAGTTCCTTCAATACATTTGTACAACATATTTTATTGTGTTTATATGTGTTTGTAATTGTGTGTGTGTATTTTTCTGTATGCGTCTATTCCTTTTGAAAGACCAAAGTGTAGGTGCTGCTGCTGTTGCTGTTGTTATTAATATTGTTGCTGTTGCTGCTGGTATTATTGGCATTGCTTGCTGCTGTAGCAACATTTGCAGACACCTTCTTATCCTTTTCTTTGTCCTTTTCCTTTTCTTCTTCCTCCTTCTCGCGATCACGACACTTGGTATTTAGATGGCGTTTCAGATTACTGTGCACATTCGTCGCATAACCGCACATCTTGCTACAAAAGTAACGTGGCGGCAAGCCACATTCATTCTTCAGATGACATTTGAGACTATTCTTCCATTTGTAGGTGCGACTGCAATTACGACATACCCAAGGCTTCTCGATGTCTGCATTATATATCATATCTGCTGAATGTTCCAGAGATTCTTTACGCATACGTTTATTCTGGACCATAATGCGATAACGATTGTCATCCGTATGAGACCAGTGGAGATTCAGGTTTTGTGTATCCACATTAACACCCAATTTGCTGGAAAGCAGTGTTGAATTGGCATTGGTTACGGCACCACTAGTACTGGCTATGGGCTGTTTGGGTGCGGTTATTGTTGTAATAGTGGCTGGTATGGCAGGCAACTTAATTTGCAGTGATTGACTGGTGGGTTGCAATTGTAGATGTTGCAAATGTTGCTGCTGTTCAAGCAGTTGCTGTTGCTGTTGTGCACTGAGCAATATCTTTTTGCCATTTGAGTTGCTGTTATTATTGCTGCTGCTATTAATGCCGGCCCGCTGTTTATCATTCGATTGCTTGGCATGTTTCTGTGATGCTGCAGCTGTGGTCAGCAGATCATCATCATCATCATCATTATCCATTAGATAGCTGTCCTCGAATTCTTCATTCTCAATCTTTACAGCATCATAGGTCCAGGACAGTGGGCTTGCCAGCTTGAGATCATAATCAAATGTATTCTCATCTTCAATTGCCTCATTGCAGACAGCCTCATCATCGCCATTGAGTGATACACTCTCGGGATTTTCAATCTTTACTATCACCTCAGTCATCGTATCATCAATGCTATCCAGCTCAACTCCAGCAGCGGCCAGCGCTGCTGCTGATGCAGCATCCACATTACAATTGCTCGAGTTACTCTGTGCTGGTGTAATGCAGGCGATGGTTGTGCGTCCAATGCTGCCAATGCGGGTAACCGTTTGGGTTTTTGGATCCAATACCGGCAGACAATTGTTACCATTGCTGTTGCTGTTTTTCTCGACAACAACATTATTATTAATGTTAGCATTACTGCTGTTACAGCTACTAATGTTGCTATTATTATGTAGCGTTCTCGTCGCTTTTGGAGTGGATGTTGCTGCAGGCGTCGCTGATAACTTGGCGCAGGCATTGTTAGTGGTTTTAGCAACATTTTGAATTGCCCTTTTGTTCAGAGTTAGTTTTTCTTTAGTACGTTAGTTTTTTTTATATTTTTTAGGAAATGTTAGGAATGATTTCAGGTGTTTTTTTTTCAGATATTCAGTTTTAATTATTTTTTTAATTTTGTTTTTTTTTTTTTGCACATGAAAATAGAAATTGTATTTGGAAATGTTTAGTTAGTTAATTTATTTTTGGCATGATTGAAAGGAAATTTATTGAACAAAACTACAAAGAAAAAGGCAAAAGAAAAAGCAGAAATGTAACAGAATGATATTTGTCTGCCGCACAGGAACATTACAAAGCAAAATGTTAACTGTAATGTAAAATAAATACTGTAAAAAGAAAACGAAACATTATTTAAAAAAATTTTACTTACTACTAAACAAAACAATTCAAAGAAACAAAGAAAGTCGGCAAGCCGATACAATTAGCCCAGGCAGAAGTGTAAAAATAATTAGTTATTATATTTTAAGTTAAGGTTTTCATTAGTTAATATAATCAAACAAGGCTAACGATGCTAACGATATTACATAAAAATTTATACTCTCTGCTGGGGCTGTACAACATATAAAAATAATACAATAATAAAAACTTAAATAAAAATTTCTATAAATTATAAATAATTAATTAAATTATTAAATATATAATTTAAATACCTGTATGCGGGTCATCGCCAGTTTTGCCAATAATCGATTGATCTGCTAACATAAGCCAATTGCGTACACGTATGCGAGATTCTCCGGAGTCGAGCTGTGTTATATCATCTGTAAGATTTTATATATATAAAAGCAATATATATTAGTAATGATCAAATGTTTCATACTACATATTTTTTCAAAGAACAATTTTTAAACTAATGAAGTATTTTTTTTTTGTATGTTTGTGTGCCTAAATTATGTACCCTAAAACCGTTTATAAAATTTCACTAATATTTTTCTTTTCTTTTTTCGTAAGTTATGAAAATAAAAATAATAATAATAAAATAAAAATGTATAAATATATTATAAAATACTTACAAGCAGTATAAAAGCTACATAAAAAATATCAAAATAAACATAAATTGTTTAAATAATAATAATAATAAATATAAGTATAACATATTAAATTAAACGCAGCTTATTAAAAAAAAAAAACAAAATTCTTTGTTTTCTTTTTTCTATTTTGTGTTTTGTTTTTTTTTTGCGTTTTATTACATGATTATTTCTCACATTGAATGTAATTAGTTTTTGTAGTTTTCGTTTTTTCTTTTAATTTATAATAATATATAAATTTACAAAAATTTGTTTACAAGCGACGCATATAGAAAAAAAACTAAATATAAGATATATCTATATAAAGATACATATATGTTTAATGAGTATTTTTTTATATATATATTATTTTCTGCCTATTAAGTTTTTGTTTTTTTGTTTTTTTCAAAAACTTAAAATAGTTTTATTGGTTTTTTTATATATATTTTATATATACTTTTTACATTTTATAAATTTGTTATCAACATTTTTGTGTGTTTTTTTGCCAAATTGTTTAACAATATTGTTTGTTATAAATTTTGAATTTATTTATTTCTTGTGTTTGTTTTAAAGAAAATTTAGAATTTTCATTTTGCCTTAAATTTTGAGTTTTACTTTTCGTATTTTTGTTTTTTAAATATTATTGCTTAAAAAGTTTTTTGTAATATATTTTTAATTTTATTTTATTTTTGTTGTATTTAATTCTTCATTTTTAAAAAAGAAGCGGTAAAACTTAGCCCGACACCGTTTTGCATTAAACCAATATTTTTTTTTTGTTTTTTTCGTTTTTTTTTTGTTATGTTTGTTTTAAATTATAAAATATATAATAATTATAATTCGAGATTGTTTTTATTTTTATTTTTTTTGTGTTTTGTTTTCGAAGTGCTCAGTTTGACTGGCAACATTTTTGCTGTGAATGTTTGCAGTAGTTTAAACTCTTAATTGTTTATAAAATCTTCTATGGAATGTGTTTGCTTTCTTTTTATAAAAAAAAAAGAAAGGAAAATACAAATTGTATATGGAAAATTAAAAATAAAAAAGAACATAAAATAATAAAAAAATAAAATTAAATATTATAAATATATATTATATAAATATATAATTATAAATTGTTTATAAATATTTAAAAAAAAAATAAATAAGTGCATGTGACGTAATTGTGGCGGTGTTTTTGTTGTTGTTGTTTTGTAAATTTGTTTTATACTCTTTTTATTTTTTTAAATATATTTTTAAATATATATTTAAGGGAATAAACTTAACTTCCCCGACACAATAGCTCAGCTACGTGATGCGCCTGTCCTGTCCTGAATATCCTGCCTAACACACAAAAAAAAACTAAGTACCTGAGTTTTAGATGTTCCACGCAAAAAAATAATATATATTTTTTTTATATATTAAAGTTTTTTTATAAAAAATAATCCTGACACTGCGTAGCTGACTGTACTTAAAAAATATAACCTTAGAAAACTAATTGATATGGCTTTTAAGTTAAGATTTCTTTTATTAATTTTCATTTTTTTTTATCATTTAAATCATTTTGTGGTAATTTTTTTTTAAATTCTCAAAAGGCACTTTTCAACCGTTTACAAAAAAAAAAAAATGAAACCTAATTTTGAGCTTGGTTTTAATTTTTTTTTATATATTTTTTAAAGCCTTTAGACTAATTGTAATTGTTTTGTATTTCAGTTGAGGTAACTTGTTGTTTGTTTTAGTTAAATATATTTATTTTATATGGTCTGTAATTGTCTGTAACTGATCTTTAGTTTGGCACTGAAAGTTTGAATATCTAATGCTTCTCTCTCTCTTTCTCCCTCACTATCTTTTTCTAACTTCTCTCTTTAACTACGTTTTAATATCTTAATATGCGCTGAGTTGACGAAAAGCTTTACGAAATGAAAACTATCCACTGAGTTGACTGCTCTCTGCATCCTATAATGATCTATAATATATATTTAAATATGCCATATATAGTATATATACTATATAAACTATAAACTAATTTTCTATTTACTAAATTGTACAAAAAATTTGTGTTTTTTTATAGTTTTCTTATGTCTTTTTGTTTTTTGTTATAATCTTTTCTGTTTGTGGAATGCTTTTGCTGTTTCTCTCGAAAGTAGTGTGTGTTGTGTATGTATTTGTGTGTTGTGTATGTGTTAAGTGTATGCTTTGTTGTTTAGTGTAAAATCATTTTACTGATCACTTTGCTGTTTTTTTTTTAAAGTTACTTTAACAAAATTTTTTCTTTTTGAAAAACAAAAATTTTTGTTTGTTTCTTTTTTTCGTGCACTTTTTTTGTGTGTTTGTTTTTTGTTTTTGGTGTTAAAAAATTAATAACAATAACAAATAAAAAATTATTATTTAAGAAATGGCTAAATTTTTGTTTGTTTTGTTTATCATTTTTTTGTGCTTTGCAACAAATGGTTTTTTAAGCAATTTTTCCAGGCGTTCTTAAAGATACTTTTCTATCTTTCATAACGTTTTTGTTTTTTTTTTTTAACTTAATTTGGCACACTGATTCCGTATTCCTTATAAGAAACCCCGAGAGCTTGGTGTGTGTTTGTTTTTTTTTTTTTTTTGTATATGTTTATATGTTGCTTATGTTTCTTATTGTTTTTTGTTGGTCTTCTTATTATTCCTGCTTCCTTGTGAAAAGGAATTTGTTTTTTTTTATTATATTATTATTATAATCTTTTGTTTTGTTTTAATCCCTGATTTGTTTTGTGATTCCATTTTAATAACTGTTCCATATTTAACACATATTTCAACATATTGTCCTTGTATTCCCCCTTCCTTCTTATATTCTCAGGAGAAATGCGTATGCAACTCTGGTGCAGTGGCCAATGCTGCCGCCGCTGCTGCCGCGGCTGCTGCTGCAACCGCTGCTGCAGCCGTATTAGTGTCTGAATCTAGGGCACTGGTGGCACTGCTACCTCCACTGGCACTGCTAGTGAAACTTTTAACATCTTCCAATTGAAATTTCTCCTTGTGCATACGCTCCATATGGCGACCAATATGCATCTTTTGCTTGGCACGATACACACAGAATGGACATTGAAATTGCGGCTCCTTGCCGCATTCCCATTTCTGATGATTGCGCAGCGATGACTTCAGTTTATAGACGCGTCCACAAACTGGACATGGGTGTCCAGCACCATTGTCAATGGTATTATTATTGCCTCCACCAGCTGAGGTACCAGCATTGCCGCCATTATTGCCATTACCAGTACCTGTACCGCCGGATGTTGTGCTGCCGCTAATGAGATTATTCATGGCGCTAATGCTATTCAATATATTAATATGGCATAGACCAGCCGCACTACCCACATCGGCAAAAGTAACAGCACCGCTTAGAGTTGCTGGATAATCATTGCTATTGCCATTGCCGCCACCAGGGCCTAGATTATCGTCGCCATAGCTCATATCCGTGCTATTATTGGATGTAGCTGCAGCTACAGCAGCGGCAGCTGCTGCCTGTTTCTCCGCAACGGCCTTAAGCATCAATGCAGTGGCCTCCTCCTCTGTTAGATGCTTTAATTTTCCACCACCGGAATAAATGTTATGCTGTTTTTCACTACTATTCCTTGGCGTTGATGCAGCGCTCGGTTCACTCTTCAAACTGATGCAATCCGTTGTTATAGGCGATTTTCGATCAACATCTGTACCCAATGCTGTACCGGTGGCACCAACAACGGCTGACTTGGAGCCAGCCAAACTCAGCTGCTTGTCCACCGACAGATCTGTGGGAAAGACCAAAGGCTGTGCGCCCTCACGTAATGTAACCAGCGGCATGGCCAATCTAGCGTTCCATTCATTCCATGTCAGTCCTGCAATACGCGTTATGCTCAAATCTGTTGCGATTTTTTAAGTATTTTTTTTTTGTTTTGATTATTTTTAGATATTTTTTTGTTTTATGTTTCACATTATTTTGTATTATTATTATTATTGTTGTTGTAGTAGGTGCAGTTGTTGTTGTTGTTGTTGTGTGGATAACAGAGGGTCGGGGTTGATTGATTGATTGGTGGTCAGCCATACACAACATATGAAAATAAAACAAGAAAAGAAAACAAAAGAAAAAAGAAAGAAGAATTCAATAGAAATTACTTTTAAGACTGGACACAAAATTCAAATAAAAAAAATAAAAAAAGTAAACCGAACGATAAAAAAAAATAACATAACATAAACAATTATAACTGAATGAGAGGACAAAAACATATGGATACATTTCGGGTTAGGTTGCAGTTCCAACTCCAAAAGCAAAAAAAAATTATATAAATAAAATGTATAATAAAAAATATGGAGAACTACTAATGAAAAGATAATGTTTAGTGTAGGAATCATATTTATATATCCATATATATATATATATATATATGTTTATATAGAAATGATCTTATGAACTCAATGCACAGCAAATATACTGATAATGATTAGTGAAAGCAGTAAAAAAAACCTTAAAGGATATAGTATGACTATATAAAGATATGCCTTGTAACCAATATTTGAATAATTATAGATGCTAATCATATGATTATATGTATTTTATTTTGGAAAGGATCATACACAACTTATATTGAACAGCAGACACATAGACAGACTTATGAAAAGTGCCCATTAAACGTTAACTGTTAGTTAAGAACATTAAATAAATGCAGTTAACGGTTGGGCATCACATATCAAAAGAATACAAGCTTTTTAATTGTTACTATATATATTTTTCTCTATATATATTAAGTCAAAGCTTGGCTACAAGGCATAGAAAAAGCGTTAAAATAAAAGCATAAAAATACGTATAAAAAACATATATATATATATATATATATATATATATATATATATATTAAAATATATATAAAATATATAAATATTTATATATAATATATACAATAAAAGATAAAACGGAATATACAAAAAAAAATATATATAACTAAATTAAGGCAAACACAAAATAATAATTAAGAGCAAAATTAACGCCAATTAGTGCAGGGTATATATAAAAAATAATATTTATTAAAAATTTAAAAAAAAAAATCAATAAATAAATATTATAATAAAAAAAATATGTAAAAATAAAAACAAGAAACAGCCAAACTACGGCCAGGCCATAGACACAGTTAACCCTTTGCAGTTGTATATAGTATAAACTGATTTATCAAAAAGAAACTTTACACACAAAGAACACAAAGAATATGAATCATGTATTGATATATATATATATATATATATATATATACATTGGAATATATATAAAACAAACTGCAAAAGGTTTTTATAACATATTATGTGAACACAGGGAAGGTGGAGCGGGGAGCGTGTGGGGTGGTAAGTGTGGAGTTTTTTTTTTGGCAATTGCTTGTTTTGTTAATATTTTTTTTTTTTTTTGGTATTTTCTTTTTTCATATTCATTTTCAATTCATTTCTCTTCTTCTTTTTAGTAGCATATACAAAAAACAATTACTTAAAATTTAGGTACTTATATAAGGCCTGCATTTGATATTGTTTGTTGTAGCAGCTTTGTTGCTTAAGTAATGCCTCCAAATAAAGTACAGTATTCCATTCCGTATGTACCTAGAAAAAGGAAAAATATATTAATCGAATGTTTTTAAATATTGTTGTTCTTTTAAAAGAACTGTAGAACTGCATACTGTAGAAAGCTGGTAGTCACGTCTTCCTGCGAGAAAAGAGAAATATATTAGTAGAGTTCATAATGGAAATTTTTATAGTCTGTTTGCTATATAAATAAAACAACAGACAATTTGTTTATTAATTATTATTTCTTTTACGTTTATTTTGTATTTGTTTTTTATTTTTGTTTTTTACAACTAAGTTCAATATATATATATATATATATATATATATATATATATATATATATATATGAATTCTATATATTATTATATATATAGAATTGTATGTATATTTAATAATTGTTTAGCAATGGATAAAACTTGTACATAAAATAATGTTTAATTTTTTTTTTGTTTTTGCTTGCTTTCATTTTCGTTCTTTGTTTTTTCTGGTTTTACACATTAATTTTTTAGGGATTTGTTTATGTGTATTTTTAAAAAGTTTGCAGCTTAAATTTGACTAAATTTTTTTTTTTAATTAAATATGCCAAAACAATATTTAAATTTGCATCATATTTTTAAATATACTTTTATTTCTACAGTTTTTTTCATATTTTTTTTTTGTTTAAATTTGCATATTTTTTTTTGTGTGCTGCGGGAACAACATTAATTAAGCCTCCAATTCAGACAGGTTTTGTTTTTTTTTTTTTTGTATTTTGCTATTAAATTTTGTTTTTTATATGTATTTTTTGGGTGTGTTTTCGTTAACTAAATATACATGAAAATAATATTTGTATTATATTTAAAAAAACAACACACACTCACGTACATACATATATTTATATATTTTACACTCACTGTGCACTTTAAACTTAAATATTTAAGATTATTTTATTTAAATTTTTTTTTTTTAATAATTTTTTTAAGTTATTTTTTTACACGTATTCATAGAAGATTTTGCTAGGTACAGTACTTTCTGCGAAGACATTTATATATATTATTATTATAATATTTAAATTGTATTTTTTGTTTTGTTTACTTAAAATAATTCTTTGTGTTATTTCCATGAAAATACTTGCACATAATTTTTGTTATTTATTTTCCTTTTTATGTTTATTCAATTAATAAGTTTTTTTGAATATATATTTTTCTTTTAAGTTTTAGTTTTCTTTTTTGGGGTTTTTGTAAATGTAATTTTCAAAATTACCAAAGAAAATTAGAAGACATAAAAAACATCAAAATTAAAGCCCCAAAAGGCTGATTTTTCAATGAATAAAAAAAATCTAAAAGAAACAAATTTAGATTTTAAATGATTTTTATAATTATTAATAATTATAATAATAATAATAATAAAGTTTTAGGTTGAACTTAAGCAAATAATCAACAACAAATCAATTTGTTTTGCAACGTTTATCAAAAAGTTGCAGAAAAATGTATATATGTATATATATATATATATATATATATAAATGGATATATATACATATATATAAATGAAACTTTTTTTTAAATTTAATGAATAATAAAATAATAATAATAAAAATAATAGTTAGAATAATAATGAAAATATTTATGAAAACTGGTTTTCTTTTTTGTTAAGCATGTTTTGCTTTTCTTTGTGTTTGGTACTCACTCTCCACTAAAATCAATTGAATCTCTTTTACTGTGTGAATCCTTTAAATCTTACGTCCACGTTTGCTTTCTAGTTGTGGTTTCTCTGGATGATGTTTACGTACATGCACACCGAGATTACCGCGCTGTTTGGCCTTGTATGTACAATAGGGACATGGATGGCATGGCTCCTTGCCACCGCATTCGACATTCTCATGTCGTCTTAGGGTTGATTTCCAGCGATACTTTTTGCCACAGTGCCTGCAAACGTAACGTGATTCGGGATCGTCGCATGGACCCAGTGAGGAATCGCTCAACGACAGCTCATAGGTCATGCTATTGGGATCACCGCAAACATCGGATTCTTCTTTCATAGGTCTGGAGGTGAGTATGGTATAACTTTTGCTAGAATCATGTACACCTAATTCCTCTGGTATAATGGTCTCAACACCATCATCCACATCCTCTTCTGTCTGCAACTGTATATGATGATGCTGCTGATGCACTTGCTGCTGTTCATGGTCCTGCTGTTCATGCACTACAGTGGCCTGGTGTATATGATGTGTTTGCAACTGGGAGGCATGTATGTGATGTGTTTGTGGCTCATGGTGTTCATGTTGATGCACCTGCAGCTCGTGTGTCTCATGCTCTATGGTGGTTATGTGCGTTTCACCGCCTGAAGTTTGCATATGCTCGGTAATCTCTGATGGAGCAAAGCCTATGCCAATTTTGGTACCATCTGGCAACTCAATGTCATCGATTTCAGCATATTTAACCAGATCGCTTATAATGGCAGCCGAGCCATTTGGATTGTTCAAATCAATTTCACTAATCTCGTATTTGGTGCCATCCGGCAGCTGATGATGCTGATGTGGTATGGCCTCGTGTGTCTCCACAATCTGCAAATTGCTAACAGTTGGCGCAATCACATTGCCACGCGAATAACGTATACGTGAGGCAATGTTGGGCTTCTGTTCAGATATTTGTACATTGCGTAGACCCACCAAATTGATCGTTTGACCAGGATGTGCTGTGATTATGCTTTGTACTTGACCACCTTGATGCAACTGATGTTGCTGATGATGCTGTTGTTGATGATGCTGATGTTGATGGTGCTGGTGATGTTGATGCTGCTGATGATGTGAAGTCTGTGCCACCTCTTCAATGTGCAATTGATGATGTTGTTGCTGCTGCTGTTGATGTTGAAGTTGGTGTTGTTGTTGATGCTGCTGCTGCTGTTGTTGTTGTTGGTCCTGTGGCACATGCTGTATTATATGATGTGGATGTATTATAGCAGTTGTACCACCGCTGCTGACACTGCTATGTGTTGCAATACTTGTTGAAGCTGGTATAATCTTCTTAATGTTGATCAGCTCTGTAAATGTGGCAAAAAGAGTGTCATTAGTTAAAATTGTTTAAATATATTTTAACTCAAAATTGTAGTAAAAATTGTATTGTACTACCAATATGCAATTCTTCCGGTACATTTATTGATCAAACAAAACGTTTTCATTTTACTTATTGTATATAGAATCTGCTAGATATATCATCTATATATATATATAGTAGGAAAACTTACCACATTCCGTTGAGGGCAATTTGATGGGTGTACTTGTCAGGGTTGTCATCGTTGGTTTAACATCCGAACTGTGTGCTGCAGCATTGAGCAATTCGGTTATCGTTTGGGTTGGTTGTCCGGCGGGTCCAGTAACTGTTACGGCAGCTGTGTGATCATCATCATTGCTAGTTGTTACAGTTGTACCTGTGATCTTGGCTGCTGCAATATTGCCCAGTTTCTTGACATGTAAAACAAATCCATCCTTGTTTTGGGTAATGACGATATCATTGCTCTCCAATAGGCAATCATCCAATTCAAATTCTTCGGGTGTTACTTCGGTTTGTTCGGATTTGTCATCTTTGGAGCCTTCTGTGTTAAATTTGTATAAAAAAAAAAAAGAAAAAGGAAAAGGAAGGGTAGGGGCGTGGACAATAATAGAATAATAAAAATTATTAGTTATTTTTGTTAACAAATATATAAAAATTTAAATGCACTTTGAGTGAACAAATTTACCGCTTCTTATGGATAGTGTTCACTCTCTTTGTTATTCTTTCACTTAGTCTCTGTCTTGCTCAGCTCATAAACGTGTCCTGTCTTGCGTTAAACTTATCATTATCATTATAGATATTTTTTATATCCTTTTTCATTTTTTCAGTTTATAAAAACAAGCAAACAAATATTTTGAAATGCTTTCACTTTGTTGCGTATTTGCGTATATAAAAAGAAAACTTAAATAAAAAAACACCAAATCCAAATCCAAAAAAAATAGGTTAAATAAAATTTATATATATATATATATATATATACATATATATATATATATATATATAGGGGTAATTAAAGAAACCTTCCCCCTAATTAAATCTAATTAATTATATGCTGCTTAAGTGCTAGAATTAAATAAATTACACATTTCAATTTTGTGATAAATGCAGTTTTTATTAACAATATATTGCTTTTTTTCTTTTTCGTTTTTTTTTTATTTTTAAAATTTCCTTTTTTTTATCAAATTTGTTGCTGACTTTATGTACATAACTTACCTGTTAAACAGATACACATATACACATGCAAATAATCGCACAAACACACAAACACACAGTTAATTGAGATCATATCACATTTATATATATATATATATATTTTTAGTATATATATATATATATTTATAGTAAAGCACAGTGTCGAGAATCATATCAATTTGTCAGGTTCGAATAGACCACGTGCTGCACTTAGTGTCTGCTGTTCCTGCTCAACCTGGATGGTAGTCATTGGATTGGTAACATTTGGTTGGTCTGGATGTTGTGTCTTAATATGCATATTAAGACTGTGCTTATAACGTGCCACATATTGACAATATTGACACTTTTCTGTTGGCAATCTGCCACACTCAAAACGCAAATGACGCAATAGATTCTTCTTATAGGTATAGGCCTTCTCGCAGCGTGGACAAATATGTTGTGTACTGTTCGTTGGTGGCACCTCTGAGGCGTGCGGCAAGGCTATTTTATTTAACGATGTAACTGATTTAACAGCCAATGTCCATTTGGTTACTAAAATGTGGAAAAATAGAGAAGAAATAGGTTAAAAAATGTATGCAAAAAGTTGATAATATGAATAAATACAAAAAAAAAATTCAAATAAAAATAATAAATAATAAATAAAATATAAAAACTGATAATTTCTAATTATAATAAGGATAAGATGATAATGAGGTTGATGGTTGATATATAGTAGAAAAAAGTTTAGCTAAAAGTGAGAAGATATATAGAAATAGATATAGTTCCAGTATATATTGATAATTAACTACCGGGCAACCGATTTGGCAGAGGCGATAGAGTAGAGCAGAATAGTTGAGGCAGCCAAAATACTGAAAAGCTTACAAGTTTATAAATAAATAAATAACATAATAAATAATAATAAAAAAAAAATATATATATACTTTGAATAAAAGCATAAATTTAATATAAATTATAAAAATAACTTAGCTAAAAATAAAAAATTAATTTAGATATAAATAAAACTAATGTAAGCTCACACTCAAACTAAATGTAACAAATATAAAAAATGAATCTTACCAGTTTTTTTTTCATTTAAAATTATATAATAAATTGAACTGTTAACAATGGCTGTTAGAATTAAACTAACAGCTATTTTACGAAATATAAAGTTTACATAGGTCCAGGTAGTATCGTCTACTATGTAATTAACGATAGCAATTGCATGTGAAAAGCAATTGACCTGACAAATAACTTAAGTTTAAAAATCTATAAATAAAAAATATAAATATAATATAATTAAATAAATAATAAAACTAAAATAAATATTTAATTGCGCCATCTGTAAGTATAGAAGAATATAAATAATTATTATTTTCATATAATTTTTTTTTTCAGTTTAAATCCCACTAAAAACCTTCACCAATAAAAACATTTTGTAAATTTTCTTTTCTTTTCTTCTTCTTTTTTTGGGGTTTCAACATTTCAATATCAATCTTTATTATGTTTTTTGGTTTCTTTTTTTATATATGTTTTTTGTTTGTTTTTTTTTTACCACTTGCATCGAAATTCAATTGTTGTTGTTCTTGTGTATATAAACAATGTTTTTTTTTTTTAATTTTGTTTAGTAACAAATATTTTTTTTGTTTTGTAATTTTCATTTTACTTTTCGAATTGTCTAAAAAATAAACAGAATCTCAAAGGTTTTGTTGATCTTGTTTTCTTTTAAAGAGAACATTTTAAATTAATGCTAAATTTGTTTTTATTTGTTTATAATTATTGTTATATATAATTATTATTAATTATATTAATTGTTTCGGTTTCTTGTTGTTGTTGTTGTTCTTTTTTGTTGTTCTTTAAGGTACTATAACAATATCAGCTTAAATTTCTTTCGCCTTTTCCGTGGTTTGTTTTTTTTTTTTTTTGTTTTTATAATTAATATTTTTTTTTTATTGTTAACAATAAATATATATGTATATATATAATATATTTATATATAAACACTTTTAAATTTCAATTATCTTTTTTTTTTTTTTTTTAATATTATGCTACAAAAAATAAACAACATTCGTTTTGTTACAAATTACAAATTGTTTGCCTCTTTTAGTGGTTGCTCTTCGTATTGTTATTGTTGTTATTATTGACTATATATAATATATATATAGCACATATATATAAGATATATACTTATATGATTTCATTTATATGGCAATTTCTTTGTTTCCAAATACATTATTTGCTTTCTTTCTTTCCTTCTTTCTTTCTTTTACTAAAACTTGTTCTGGTTTCCATTTGTTCATTATATTTCATTTTTTTCATACTATTTTTTTATTACTATTTTTTTTATTTTATTTTACTTTATGTATATATATGTTGTTGTATATATGTTCTTGTATATATATATAGCTATATATATATATATATATATATATACATAGGTGTGTGTGTATGTGTACGTGTTGTTTGTATATATATTTTTGGTTGGTTTCTTTGGAGTATATTTTGTTCATTATATTTTGTAACTTAAACTTAATTCTATATATATAAATTTTCATATATTTTTTTTTAAATTTTTTTATCTAGTTTTTTATAAATATTAATTAACAATAACAAGTTAAAACTTAGTTAATGAACAAAAAAAGATATTATAAAAACAAAGAGAATTTTTTCATTTTTTATATATGAGTAAATATGTAAATATTAAAAACAAGGCAACAAAAGTATAAAATTTTAATTTTAATCAAATTAAATATAAAAAAAAACATTTTATGTTTTTCTTTTTTTATGTTCTATATAGTAAAATTAGTCTAAGTTTTTAACACGCGCAACAAAACAAATATAAAATTTTAATTAATTAATAATTTAGCTACTTCAAATTAGTTTAACAAATTATATATTTTTAATTTTCAATAAGCTACATAAATATGTATATATTATTTAATAATAATATAAAAAAGATATGTTTTAACTAATTTAATTAGCCGAAAACACAATTTGTCCTATGCTTTGTTACTTATTATAAATATTATTATTAATATTTTGATTAATATTTTATTTATTTTATTATATAAATTTTATTTTTCCTTTTTTTTCTATTTTTGGTACTTTGCAATTGACACGAATTTTTTACACACAAGACAAATTGCAAATAAATAAAAATAAAAAAATATAAACAATAAATAAAAATTAAAAAAATATAAATGAACAATAATAATTTCATTGGGCTGCAGTTTTAATTAAATTAAATTTTAATTAATAAAAAAAATATGGCAAATTAACAACCAAATTGACTAAAATCAATTGTTTAAAAGATAACGAAAATTTGCATTGATTATCTGTTTTTTTTCTGTGTTTTTAATATTTAATTTTTTTAATTATATTAATTTTTTTTTATTTCTTTTTTTTTTGTTAGCTACTTTTAATTCGAGTTTCAACTGTATTTTATTTATATGTATTTAGCATATTTTACTATTGCTGTTTAATTTAAACAAATGAAAAGCGAGCAGCGTTTGCTATCAATTTCTTTCTTTAAACTTCTTTTTTGTAAGCGCTTCTCGCTGCCACTTCTCGTTAGATAATATATATATATTGTTTGTTTATTGTTTCTTGTACTGTCGTATGTTTTGAACTATTGGCTAAGCAACATCAACATAAAACTTATTTAACAGGCAACAAGCAAAAAAAATAATAAAATAACATAAGAACAAAAATCAAAACTAAAAAAATTTGTAACAAAAAAACTATATAAAAACTAATTTATAATAATATTTTATCTGTGGGTTAATGTTTGGACCTAACTAACATGTGTATACGTGTGTATATATGTGTGTGTGTGTTTCTTTTGTATATACATATACTAAAAATATATATATGTATATATATATATATATTTATAATAAGTGTTTTTAGTTGCACTTTAACTGCCTGCCTACTATTTTACTCCAGTTTCTGTTGCTTCTTCTTTTAGATATATCCAATTATGTAAATATTATATATATATACAATATATATATATATATATATATATATATATATATATGTATATATGTATATATTAATATGTATAATTTCAATAATTTATTACATTTAAATTGTTTTAATGGCACTCTTAGCATTTCTCAACTATAATCGTTTTATATATATCTATATATTTATATATATATATATATATATATATGTTGTTACTGTTGTTTTGTTACTTTCTTGCTGTTGTTGTACTTGTTAGATACAAACTATATTAAACTAGTATTTGTTTTTGTTTTATTATTATTATTAATATTATATATTAGTTATAACATTGCACTAAAACTCAGTTTTTTCTTTCTTTTTAATAACAACAAAATAAAAAACTATAAAATATATAAAGATTTCTTCGGGGATTTGTACAACAGAATTAGCTATATATATATATAAATCATGAGTATATAATATATATATATATGTTTGATCTCATCTAACTCTCAACATGTTGCTTATTGATGCGGGGGGGCTTTATGGCAGCATTGAAATTGCATTTGATTATTGCTGAGTTGATGTTTCCTTTTAATTTCTATATATAATTTCTAGATGTATTTTTTTTTTTTGGTGGAGTTTACTTTTTTTTTGTTTTTCAGTAACATAATGGCACATACATGTGTATTCAATGCTGCCGCACACACACACACACACACATACACACACTCATCACACAGGCACACACTTAATAAAAAACAACTTTTCTATATATAACATTTATGGAATTTTTCCAAAATTTCTGCTAACATAGCATATGATTCTCTATATATGTTCTATACATGTGTGTTGGTTGTGTGTGTGTGTGTGTGTCTGTAGGTGTGTAGCTGTGTCTGTATTGTGTGTGTGTGTGTGTTTTGGTATGTATATATATATATAAACTCATGTTCTGTGAACAAACAACAAATCGTTTGGCCTCTTATTTAGTTATATATTATATCCTTTTTTTTTTAAATATGTTTTCATTTAGTTCTAACTAAAAATCTCTCTCACATTTAACTAGCTGCAATTCTGTTTGCATTTTTTTTTCTTTCTATATAATAAACAACAATAAATAATATCTTTGCAGTGTTTTTGCTATACTTTAAATCCTTTAAGAATTTATTTAGATTTTAAAACAAATAAGAAATTGCACATAAAGCAGATAAACAGTGAGAGTTCGACGCTTTTGTATGCAAGTTTTGCTGCAAGATTTGAGTTACTTGAATATTTCTTTCCTTTTAAAGCTATTCATATGAAGTTCTGTTATATATATATATGGTTTATGGTTAGAGCAATACTCTATAGCAACTGCAAGGATATTTCATATTCGGCTTGCCGATATTCGCTGCTTACTCCGCATGATATTTTGTTACTTTCTTCATTCTTTTTTTTTACTTTGTTTTATAACAAACATTCACATTTCACTTTCATGTATGTATGTATGTATTGCAACAATTAACATATATTATGTATGTATGTATATATATATATATAATGTGTTGTATGTATGCATGTATATAACGGTTATTTATATATATATATTATATATAACATATTATTGGTAAACAACAGTTTATGTTCTATTTTTCTTTTAGTTTAGTTTGTTGTTGGCTTTTAGCTTCTTTGAAATTGTAACATATTTTGTTTGTATTTTTTTTCTGTTTTGTTCAAGTATATATGGTTTTGTTTTTTTTTCTTTTTTTTTTGGCAACAAATAAACACAGTACGTTTTGTTATATGTTTTGTTATACAATGCACTTTCCCTTTTCTATATATATTTATATATATATATTATTTATTATTTATTAATTATTATATTATATTATTTACTTTATGTTATTTTAATTATTTATTTGTTTTTTTTATTTATTTTTGTTAATTTCACTAAGTTTCTTTGACTAAAAGTTACGTAGTTTTGGTTAGTTTGACTAAAATGTTGTTGTTGCTCTTAGCTTCTCTCTCTTGCTTACTGTTACTCTGCTCAAACTCTATACATATATATATACATATAAATCTATATATATATATATATTTATATATAAATATGTTAATATATCATGTGTATGTGTGTGTGCCTCTCATACAAATTTTTACTAGCTCTTTTATATATATATATTTTTTTTGTTATATTTTTCTTAAATTTTTACTAAAATTCTATAAAATGTTTTTGCACTGACTGCAGCTATGTATATCTATATATACACACATATGTATATATGCATGCCTATATGTATATATGTATAAACAGATCAGATATATATATATATCTCTATATATCATTTCATTACTAACTCTTCTCTTTAATAATTGTTTTCATTTATAGCTAGGCTTTAATTTGTTTCTTTTTCTGTTTCTGTTTTGATCTTTAACTAATTTTGGGTTTATTTGTTTTTTTATTTTTTTCAACAATAATAATTCTCAACGTTTGTTTTGTTTTTGTACATATTATATATATAATATGTATTGTATATATATATATATATACTAGATATATATATGGGTTACTTTTTTTTTGTTTTCTTCTTTATAAATGATGTGGCATCCAATAAATTCGTTTTGTTGTTGTTATTTGTAATTGTTCTTGGTTTAGCTACTTGTTCTTCTTCTTTAACTATATATAACATATATATGGTATATGGTATATATATATATATAACTAATCAACGTTTATATGTATTTGTTTTGTTTTTTGTTTTTTTTTTGTTCTCGTTTATGTTTGTTATTGTTATTATCTATTGTTCCTATTTGTTTTGGTAGTTACAATTCATTAACTTTTCTTTCCTTATAGTGGGGATTTTGTGGGTGACAAGGGAGGGAGATGAAGAGGTTATTTATAGGTTTGTTGCTTTCAACAAAATGTTGCACGCTGCTGCCTATTATGCTGGGGATAACGCTTATTCTATTTGATCTTAAAGAAAACATTATCTCATAAGTAATATTTGACACAGACACCAGACTCAAGGTGCCGCTTTAGGTGGGAGCTTTGTGAAAATGCTTTGCCGCACATCAGACAGCGAAATTTTTTCTGTCCACCACATTCATATCTATAAATCGAATGGAATACATAATACATAATGTATATATAGTATAATATATATATAGTAGATAGTGTATAGTATACCTAACTATATATAATATAGTTTACAATGTGGTAGAAACAGGTATAGAAAATTTTTGAAGTTATAATCTTACCTGATATGTCGTTGCAATGAGCTGGCATCCTTATAGCTCTTGAGGCAATTATATCTGGGGCATTGATATCTTCCATCCGGATTAATAAATTTAAATAAATCCGAAAACTTAAGCTCATACCAATAATCACGCATCAATGAATGTGCCGCTGCATTCGTTGGTGGCGGCGTTTGGCTGGAGTTTGAGGCATAGCTGCCAGGCGCTATAAGTACCAAAATGGAAATACAAATCAAGGCAAAATCTTATATATATATTTATAAGAATATATGATATAGATATATGTTACATATAATATATATAAAATATTTAAACAATGTAAGAAAATAGTGTTACAAAAGAGTAGAAGTTATCCAAAAAAGAGTTAGAACGAGAGATAGTGAAAGAGAGTGAAAACCTTAAGGCTATAAAACAACTGACAGTAGAGCGCTCTGAGTTTAAAAGATTTTCTTTGCTTTTCTTTTGTATATATATATATTGGAGAAAAAAAAGTAACAAGATTTTCGTTTTGTGAAAGTTTTAAAAAAAATAATTATATATTTTATAAAATTTGGAAATTTCTCTTTTGTTTTTTTTTTTTTGCAGTTAAAAGTTGTTAAAAAAAAATAAAATATAAAAAAATTAAAAAAGAAATTTTCATATTGTTGTAACTATTTTATAAATAGTAATATAATAATAATAATAATAAAAAATGTGATATTTACAGTTAGTGTGTGGTATGCAACATAGATTTGTGTTCAAATTGCTTGTTGGTTGGTTGGTACTTGTTGGTTGATTGATTGATTGATTGGCTGATTGTTGTTTGGTGTTTGGTTGTTGATGAAGCATGAGGCTGATAATATCTGATGCAGAGAGCAGTAGTTGCAGTGGTGGATGATGATGATTCATATATATATATATACATAATTATATACAAGATATATACACTGTATATATATAGCTGTATATCTGTTATATAACTGTTATATATATAAATGATTTTTGGTGACTTTTGCGTTATACTTGCGATACGTTTAATGAGGCGCTGTGTGATAAATGTATTGATGCTTTGGTGTTTTTTTTTAATTAATGTTTTTTTTTGTTTTTGTTTGGTATAATGCATTAGTTAATGCATTATTTAATTCATTAAAGAATTTGCTGCAATGAAACATGTTTAGTAATAGCATAAAAAGGTCATCAAAAGCGAATGCAACCCGCAAAAAAAAAAATTAACACAAAAAAACTTGAAAATACAAAATTTAAAATTATTTTAAAAATAGAATATAAAATAAAATTAAAATAATAATTATAATTATATATATTAATATAGTAAATAACAATTTGATTTTGTTACAATTTTATTCAGTTGCATACAAAAATAGCGTTATGTATATGTATATATATATAAAATATAGGTATATAAAAATACTTAATTTATGCTCTTTGACAATGCGTATAAAAAATATTTGCTTTAAAAACTATATGAAAATCTTTATATATATATATATGAGGTGTATGCATGTATGTTTATGTTTAGTATGTATGTATGTATTGATAGTTGGACATTTCTTTTAGTATTGTGTGTATATTTCATTGTGGTATGTTTTCTTTAGTCTGATATGAAACAACTTTACAAATCATTTAAAAAATATTTGTATTACTCAAAGCAATTTCTTATAGTTTAGTTAACACATTTTACATAAAGTTTATCTGTGTGTATGTGTATGTGTGTGTGTGTATTTGTATTTGTATTTCTATTTATGAGCACAATCGATATCAACTGTATACAAATTGAACTAAATTGAAACTGTTTGTAACCTTTAACCTAGAACTGACTTTAAACAGCTCTAAGCTCTGCATATCAATATATAACTTCTTCTAGGCGACAATTGACAATAGTTAAGATTTTGGCTGCTGTATAGAGTTATAGTTATATATATTTATATATATAGTTATATATATATTTTTTTTTTATAGATTTGAACTATTTGCTGTATATATTTTGTATTTGTTGCTTGTTTTGTTGTACTGTTAGTTGCATTCATTTGTATTTTGTTGTGTTCAATTTTTGTGTTACTTTTGTTTTCCATCTTAAATCTTTATAAATTTTTAATTTTTTTTTTTTTCTTTACTCTTGTTTTATATATAAACTAAACTATTCAAGGAACTTACATTTTAGAGCTCTCCATACTAAGCTACACATATCAATACATATTTTTATTTTTTTTTTTGTTTTTTAATTTAAGACTTGTAACTTTTATGATTTTTTTTTTGGCATTTGCCGAACTTAAATAAATTTTCCTCAAAAATTTTCATTTTTTTTTGTTTTTTTTTTTTTAAATTTTCTTTTGCTTAGGAATGTTACGTTACGAGAAACTGCCTCTATAAAAAATAAACAACTCTTTCCCCTTGTTGTTCACCCCTTGCCTGACTGCTTGTACTACTCTCAGTAGTTTTTTTTTTTAAGTATTAAAAATATTTTTTTTATATATAAAAATTTCTTTTGTGTTGCTTAAAAATGCTTTGACTTAGTTTCGGTTTCATTTGTTTCTTTGGACTTTTGGCTTAAAAATTAAACTTAGTAAAAGAATTTTAGTGAAATGATTTAGCTTTAGCTTAAAAACTAAGAAAAATTGCTTAAATGATTAACTTATAATTTTTTTTTTTTAATTTTAAATATTTTTGGCTGCGTTTATTTTGTTTGTTTTCTTTTTGGCACTTGCAACGCACAAAATAAGGAACACAAAATGCATTAAATTTGCTTTAAATTAAAAGAAAATTTATGCAAAAAATACATAAATAAAAAATATTTAAAAATAAGCAACAAAAAAATAACAAAAAAAATTAAATATTAATTGCAAAGCAAATGAAAAAATTTGCTGCAAATTTAAATTTAAATTTTATATTAATAAATATTTATAAGTAAATTTCATTGTTTTTTTTAGTCAAAGCTTTTTGTGCGTTGCATTAACCAATGCTTAAAATTAAATAGTTTACTCTTTTTTTTTAAGAGATTTTACAAATGGAATTAAGCTGAAGCTTTCTTTATATATATAAATAGAATTATATATCCTTGCAGCTGTTGGAGATACGGACAAAATGGAGCATGGATGGAGCATGGCGAACGGATTAGTTATAAGGACTTTAGACAGTCTTAACTTAAACTTTAAATCGGACATACATAGAAACTGTAGTATAGAAATATATATACTATATATATACTGCTACTATATCAAAATTGAAGAAAATGCAACTGCAAGGATATATATTAAGTATATAGAACATCGATAGTACCGAGGTTAAAACGCTTTCATTAGTAAACACATATATATAATAATATA
The DNA here is from genome assembly GCA_037044455.1 of Zygothrica quintamaculata. NCBI lineage: Eukaryota > Metazoa > Arthropoda > Insecta > Diptera > Drosophilidae > Zygothrica > Zygothrica quintamaculata. The sequence continues at coordinate 141,375 of JBAMBS010001358.1, forward strand.
TATATATATATATATGTGTATTATAGATTAAATCGGATGGTTTTATATGATAATTTGATTTGTTAGTTGTTATTCTTCTGTTCTCTTTTGTGACGTTTTATGCCGTTGTCTCCCATTTACTTGGTATGCTGGCCGCCTGCATTTGAAATGCCAATGGAAGGAAATCCTTTTTCATTTTGGCAAAATGAGTTTTAATATGTTTAGTTAGATTATCGCTTCGTTTGGCAGCATAATTACAGCTGGGACACTGAAATATTGGACGTTCTGTGGTAAAGCGGCATTCAAAGCGTCGATGGCGGCTTAAACTCTTGCGTGTCTTATACGATTTGCCGCATTGATCACAAGCGTGTTGATACCAGGTGAGTACGAAATCTGTAAGAATGTGGGGGTCGCGGTTTTTTTTTTTTTGTTTTTTTGGTGGGTGAGTGTTGATGCATTGGTGGTACAACAGATGGCAAACAGAGCGGAAGAGAGAGAGTGGAAGAAAAGGAAAAAAAGAGAGAGAATAGCACACAACAAAAACACAACAAATGTGTATATGAAGCGAGCAATTGTGTGTGCATGTGTGTGTGTGTGTGTGTGTGTGTGTGTATAAGGATGTTGATGAATTTTAATATGAAATGGCATAATGACTTATATAATAGATATATATAGATGTATGTATGTAAATTGTTATGTTACAGACTATTAAAATGTGATTGAAAATTTGTTTGATTTTTGTATTATTTTTTCTTAACTAATTTTTTTGTTTGTTTTTTTTTTTGAGCAAGTCAAACTACTTAATTAAAAAAAAAATAAATTTAAAACTTAAGAATTTATAAAAAAAAAAATATATATATATATATATATAATACATATAAAGCATTCCATAAAAAATAAGAATTATATTATTAATTATATAAAGACGGGTAATAAAAAAAAATAATAATTTTAATAATAATAATAATAAGACTTAAAGCTTAGAATAAAAGTCAGGCACGCCCACAAATTGAATATAATTATACAATATATATATAAAACCCACAGAGAAAGAGAGAGTAAGAAGACAGAGCATAGAAAACTCAGCATGAAAAAATTTTTGAAATAATTTTTTTTTTTTTTTTGTGTATATAAAAAATATATAGAAAATATTTAGATATAATATATATAAAAACATCGAGTGTTAAATAATTTATTATTATTATTATAATTATTTTTTTTTCATTAAGAATAAACACACACAAATACAATATATAGATCACTAAATTATATATATATATATATATTTTTATACCATATTAAATATAAATTAATGTTTTTCTGCATGTGTGTGTGTGTGTGTTGTTTGTTTGGTGAGTAGCGCAAAAGGACAAGACACAAAAGCACATTAAGAAAATAAGCCAAAAAAAAACACAGACACATGCACACACGCAAACACACACATACAACTGAAAGGCGATCTAAACGCAAGCCTTAAACTTATATAATATAAAGTATATATATATATAAGTTTGTATATATATTGTTTTGTGTGTGCATGTGTGTGTGCACTTAGCACCCATGACTTAGACATAGTAAAAGCATATACATATATTTATATAAATATAGTTATAGTTATATAGTGTGTGTGTGTGTGTATTGTTTACTGTTGGTTACTGCACATTGTCTGTAGTTGTATATATACGCATATACAGTTATGTTTACACATACACATATATATATATATTTATGTATATGTATATAGCCGTAGAAAGTATATACACATATATATATATATAAAATATATATTCCTAGATTCCTGGTAGAGTAGTAGTAGTAGTAGGTAGAGTAGAGGTAGAGTAGAGTAGAAGTTTATCTAAAAGAAATTTAGTAATAAAAATAGGTTAGTCAAAAATTCTCTGTACAACAACAAGAAAATAAACAAAGAAAAACCAAAAATTAAAAATGGGGAGGGTGGGGGGAGGGGTAATATAAAGCAAACATAAAATACACAAAAAGCATGGTGGGGGAAGAGTGGGAAAAACAATAATAATAATAGAAATAAAAAAAAGCTGTGAAGGAAAAAAGAATCAACATTAAAGCGGCAGCAATAAAATTTTATAATTTTCTTTTTTGTTTTTTTTTTTCTTATAATTTTTTTGGTTTGTTTTATTTTCAATTTTTTTTTTCTTTTATATAATAGATAGATTATTTTAAATAATTTTTAAAATTTAAATACATATATATATATATAAATATATTAACATTTATATGTATATATATGTGGGGCATAAGTTAGAACTAAGTATACAATTTTGGTGGTTTATCATTTGGAATAAGTGCTTAAAAAACTAAAACATCTCATCAAATAAATTAATATATATTTAATCTTTAATTTTTTTTTTTTTTTTTTTTTTTGGAATTCTTTGAGTATTTTTTGTTGGTTTTTCTTTTGGGTTCGTATATAGCACAGCAAGCACTGCATTAAAATTCTGCAGTTTTGTTACAACATTTTCTCTCTTCGTTTTTAGTTACATATTCTTAGAGCTATAATTAAAAACTTAAGCATTACAAATTCGTTGATGGTTTTTTTTTTCTGAGTTTTCTTTGAGTTTTCTTATTAAATATCAAATTTGATTTTTTTAATTTAAATATCGTTTCTATTTTTATTTTTTGTATGCTAGGATTTGGTAGTACCGCAAACTCTGTAACATTGTAATACAGTTTAAAATATTTTGTTTTTTTATAGTTTTTTTTTAAGGACTTTTTTAAGACACGTTTTTGCACGCATAAAATATATATATAAATACAGAAAACATATTAAAAAAAGAAATAGAGTTACAATAAATTTTTTAAATTAAAGTTAAATAATAATAATTGTTTTTTTTTTAATGTATATATATATATATATATATATATATATATATAGATTTATATGGAATGAGTTTGAAGGAAGTTTTTTTAGAGTATTATTTTTTGGAATGTTGAGAAACGAGATTCAGACATAAAGAATTGTAACTGTTACTTTTAGTACATGACACACATATAATTGATATATATATATATATATATATGAGAAGCAGTATTAAATAAAAATATATATATATATATATATAAATATGCTTTCTGATAAGTCTATATAAACTTCTGTTCTATTTTTTTTTTTTGGTTATTTAAATAAATACATATTAAAAAAGATTCTTTAGCTTTACACAGCATTAGCGTTAATAATTATCAAAAAAGGAGGGGGGGTCAAATATTATAGATTAAAAAAAAATACTTTGGTTTTATTATATTTCTTCTCTTTTTTTGTAATCTCAAAAAAAAGTTTGCTTCATGATGGTTTCAGTTGTTGTTGTATGCAAATGGCATTGTGTTCATCAGACGCTCCTTGAGCAATGAATTTGAGATGATTTGCAGACCCAACTTCATGTTCCATTCCTCGTCGAGTAGATGATGATTAGATTGTGTTTTGCCGGGTGTAACTGGTTCTGGTTTAATGCCCAATTCAGCAGCGGCAGCAACAGCTGCTGCAAGTTCAGCATTTGCAGTTGCATCATTGCTATTGTTATTAGCTGCGGCAGCAGCAGCGGCTGCGGCTGCTGCTGCTGCTTGTTCTTCAACAACTGCTGCTGCTGCTGAAATAGCTGTTATAGCACCAGTTAAACCATATGTTGGTATGGGCATCATATGCGGTGGCAATGGTGAATTGCAACGTGAACCACCACCACCAGCATCAGTATCAGCATCATTATTAATATTCTCATCACGTTCATAGTGCTCCTTGCGTATTGATAGATTCTCCGGTATGGGACTGTCGCAACCATTATGTGATCCAGCACTACCAACACTGGCACTATCACTATGACCAATTCCAATTCCTCCTAATCCTCCTGCTCCTCCTCCACCAGCACCAATACCAATAATACCAATACCAGCAGCTGCTGCAGCACCCAAATCCAATTTCAAATCAAGATTATTATTACGTGGACTACTTGTCCTTGAACCGCTGCCCGTTGTCTGTTGTGCTATGGCCGGTGGTATGCCATGTTTGGATACCAAATGACGCACCATATGATATTTGCGACGGAAACGTGAGCTGCAGAATTCACAATTGAAACGTGGCGGTATGCCAATGCATTCATCACGCATATGACGTTGCAAGTGGCGTTTCCTCAGATAACTCTTGCCACAAACAGCACAGGGAAAACGCTCATGTGAATCACCATCGCCGCTGCCGCTGCCACCACGTTCAATCTTCGTATCGTTGCAGAAAACGCTATGGCCAAAATCATATTTCAAGTCTATGTTTCATTGATTCAATTCAATTGATTCACATTTCGAGTTCGTTTTCGAGTTGATTTGAAGGTTTCGTTGCATTTGTTTGTAGTTATTTTTGTTTTTGTTTGTATTTGTGTTGTGATGTGATGAGTGTGTTTTTGGTGTTGTGATTTTTTAATGTGCATTTTAGTTATGTTTTTGTTATTGTTGATGCAGTTATTATTATTTTTTTTTTTTTTGGTTATTTTGTGTTTAAATTTTTGTGAAAGGTTTTGTTTTTGCGATTTAGTTTTTTTGTTTTTGGTTTGGGGTTTTTTTTTTGGGTTTATGAAATGAAAATGAAAAGAAAAATAAAAAATATTGTGTGAAAAATCATAAACTCAAATTCATCTCATCCGCTTAGGCAGTAAATCCTCACAACTCCTTTAAAGTTTTCCGTTGTCCCGTGGAAACCTTTATCGGATTTTGTTGTTCTTTTTTTTTTTTAAATTTAAACTTAAAAACTAAACTTAAATTTTTTTTTGGTTTGTTTTTGTTATAAATTGTTTTTAAATATTATTGTAGAAGGGGGAAGAAAATTTACTAAATAAACTAATTTTAACTAAAAGACAAATTGACAATAAATAATTACAACAAAATCAATTTCTAAGCTAACTAACTAAAACAATTATAATAAAAGACAATTATTATTTAATTTTTTACACTACAAATACAGGAAATAACAAATTAAAGAAATTACAAAATTTTAATTACGAGTACAGAAATTTTACAATTATTTTATAAATCTTTTGTTTTGAATTTCTCTTTTTCTAAGAAAAAATACTTTCAAAAAAACTTTACAAAAATACAAAAAAAAAAGTTTAAAAAAAATTTTAAACAAAAATTTTTTAAAATAAAAAATATATTTTTTTTAACACAAATTTTTTAAAATAAAAAAATGTTTTTTAAATAATAATTATAAAAAAATATATTTTTAAATAATACAAAAATATATTTTTTAAATAAGAAAATAATTTTAAAATAAAAAAATATATTTTAAGTAAAGTATATTTTAAATAAATAAAGTATATTTTAAATAAATAAAATATTTTTTTAAATAAAAAAAAATATTTTTTTTTTAAATAATAGACAAAGTTTATAATAATAATTAATAATTTTTAAAATTATTTAAAGGGGTGTGTATAAATTATATATATATAAAAATATGCTTAAATTTTTATATTATTTTTTTCTGTTGTTTCTGCAACACGCTGTAAATTCGTTTTTTCTTTTTTTTTTTCTTTTCTAAAAAAAAATAGTTTTTTTTTATATTAAACTTAACAACAAAAAACCAGGTTTTTTTTTTAATTTTAATTTCAATAAATAATTGTACACATATATTTAACTTTTTGTTTGCTTTTCTTTAGTTTTTTTTTTGTAGCTTAGCTAACAATTTGTTTACTGTTATTTACAATAAAGGTTTGAGAAGAAAAAAAGGGTTTCTTACACAGCAACAACAATGGAATGTATCTTTGGGTATATGTGTTTGTGTGTGTGTGTGTTTGTATGGGGGGAGGGGGGAGATGGTGATACTATCTAACTATCTATATATGGATCTCTACTAGACTTTCTTAAGCTGATGTATGCCATGTTTTTGCCTTAAATGTAACTTAAGATCGTAACGCCAGCTGCAACTGAAATTGCAGAATTCACAATGAAATTGTACGCTGGCTTTCTTACAGGCATTGGCAGAGGCGGAGGAGGCGGAGTTTGAGTTGGAGGCGTGGTTGGAAGAAGCAGAACTGTTAATTGCAAGCAACTGATGATTGCTGCTGCTGTGATTGTTACTACTAAGAGTTGAAGTTGAATTGTTATTGCGTTTGGTTGTTGCTGCTGCTGCTGCTGCTGCTGTTGGCAGCAATATGCTTGAGTTAAGTAAATTAGCCAATTGAAATGAGGCAGCAGCTGCAGTTATTTGACAACCGCTGCAATTGTTAGCATTGCAATGCAATTTGTTGTTACTGTTGTTGTTGTTGTTGCTGCTGCTATTATTATTATTATTATTATTAACAATTGTTGCTAATGACTGTGGTTCACTGTTGCTGCCACATTTATACATTCTACGTATGGTAACCTCTGGCTCATAAACTTCTTGTTGTGTTGCCAGACAATTGTTGTTGCAGTTGTTGTTGTTGTTGTTGCTGCTGCTGCCGACGCTGCTGTTGCTACTATCCGCAGCTGTTGCTGCTGCTGTTGTTGGCGTCTTTTGTCCAGTTGCCGCTGTCGCTGCAGCTGCCGCAACAACCGTTGCAAGATTACAGTACAGTGTCCTTAAATCTGTAAAAATTTCGGATTTGGTTTTTGGGTTTTCTTTTCTTTTCGTTTTGTTTTGTTTTTCTTTTTGCGCTGCATTTAATTTTTTTTTTTTTTCTATTAATTATTTTTGTATTTGTTTTGTTTATATTTTTCGTAGAAGTAGAAGGTAGAGTAGACTTAAAGAGTGGGTGGTGGTGGTGGTGTTGTTGTTGTTGTAGAGAGAGAGCGAGAGGGGTAAAGAGAGAGAGAGAGAGAGAGAGAGAGTAGCTGCGTGTTGTGTGTGTGTGTGTGGTCTTTTTAATTATATAATTTACAGCTAAAGTAGTTTTAATTTAATGATTAATTAAGTAATTAATTAAGGCGCAAATAACTGTCACACATTTAAAATTAAAGGAGGAGTTAATCAATCAATTAAAATTACTAATTACTAATTAAATTAAATTAAATTATATGTATATATTCATTTCTCCCTCCCCACCCAACGCCCCGCCATTTATAAACAGTTTTTATATTTTTTTTTTAATTTTTGTTCTTTGATTAAAAATTATCAAAAAACAAATTTAAAAAAATCGAAAAAAAAATGACAACTTAATTTTTTAATTACACAGAAAAAAAAACTTTTGCACCAAAAAATTATTTTTTTTTTACAGTAAAACTTTGTTTTAAGTTCTGTTCAAAAAAAAAAATATATATATATATATAAAATATTTATATTAATGTTATTTACCAGTTAAAAAATTTAAAAAAAAAATATTTGAGTGTTTTTTTTTTAATATGTATGATTAATATGTATGTGTGTGTGTGTGTGTTTATGTATGTATTATGTGTGTGAGTTGTGTATGATAAAAAAAACATGCAGTTTTGATTAGAAAATTGAAAAACACATTTTTCTGTATATAAAAAACTTTATTTTATTTTTAAGATTTTCATTATTAATATATTTTTTTTTTAATTTTAATTTTTTTTTTCAATATTTCATTTTTTTTTTTTAATTTAATTTTTAGTTTTGTTTTTTCTTTTACACATAAAATTAATTTTTAGTTCAACTTTTTGAATTTTGATTTTTGTTGCTGGAAATTAAAAAATTATTTAAAAAATTTATTAATTTTTTTTTTAGTTTTTCCCATTTTTTTTTTTTTGTTTTTTACTAAAATACTTTGAAGAAAATGCTTGAAGAAAATAGAACTCTAACAGCGTCCAGCGCACACACAGTGAGTGGGGGGCAGGGGGTTAAATAGTGGACACTTTAACCCTTGCGCTCTGCACTTTCTCCTTCTCTTTGGTTAATTTGATTAGTTTCAGTTTTTTTTCTTCTTTTTTTTATAAATCTCAGCTCTAAATCTAAAATATAAACCTAAAAACCCAGCCATAAACCCCAAAAATGCTGCAACAACGTTTTACAGTTAATTGTTAACAGTTAAGCGTTGCTGCATTATCGTTGCTGCCATTTTTGTTATTTGCCTTGGCAACAGCAGCAGCTGCAGCTAGTACATGTAATTGTTGTTGCTGCTGCTGCTGTTGTTGTTGTTGCAATTGATTTTGCAATTGTTGCAATGCTTGCTGATGCAATTGCTGATGATAGTAGCCACCAACTGTTGCTGCTGCACCATTGCTATCATCTAAATCATCCCCCCCACCCTCATCATTATCATCCTCATCATCATCATCAACTATAAATGTTGTCTCTAACTGTTGCTGCTGCTGCTGCTGCTGTTGTTCTTGTTGTTGCTGCTGCTGCAGTTGTTGCTGTTGTTGTTGCTGCTCTACCAAATCATCTATCCCGCCATCATCCAACATATCCAAATCAACAATATCATCGGGTAGCAGCATTGCTGCTCCTGTCGTCCGCGCTGCTTTGGCTGCAGCACGTTGCTGCCGCTTAACAAGCGAACGCATTGCTATCTCTGGATGCTTCTTACGTACATGTTGCCGCAGATGATCGGCACGCTTGGTGCGATGACCACAGACTGAGCATACCATAGACTTGCCCTTGCCACACTCCTGACGCAAATGACGTCGCAATGTGCCGTGTCGTCGATAGGTGCGATAACATTGCGGACAAGTAAAGCTTTCTTCCAAAGTTAATGTATTGAAATTAGCAACAGCACTTGCAGCAGTTGCAGCAGCAGCAGCAGCAACACTTGAACTAAGCATAACCTTAAAATGATCAAATTGCGTTGTTTGAAAATGTTGTTCAGCATTTGCTGCTGTTGCTGTGTTTGATGTTGTTGCTGCTGCTGCTGCTGCTGCTGTTGTTGTTGTAGGTGTTGTTGTGACTTCTGCTGCTGTTGTTGATGTTGTCGTAGGTGTTGTTGCTGCTGTGCTTGTGTGTGTTGTTCCTTGTATAATAAGTAAATGCATATCACTGATTGCCTCACAACTGTCATCCTGTTTGTAACTGTTGTTGCTGCTATTGCTGTTGTTATCATGTTGTTGTTGCTGCAGTTGTTGCTGCTGCTGCTGCTGTTGTTGTTGTTGTTGTTGAAAGCCTGAAATTTGTTTTTGTTTTGTGTTTTTGGTTGATATTTTCAGTTCATATTTTCAATTCAATTTAGTTTTTTGGTTTTACGTTGAGTTCGTTAATTTTTTTGGCATGCTTTTTTTTGGTATTATTTTTGGTATATTTTTGGATTGGTATTTTTTCTTTTAGTATATAAATACTGCTTAGTATTTTTTTTATTTTGTTTTGTTTAATCAAGGCACAAAAACAAGCAATTTATTAGTGTTGTTGTTGTCGGATTCGTTATCAAAATGCCATTATCAAAATTAAGCAGATTAATTATTATTTTGTTTTAATTAAATTAATTTCTTTTTTTTTTTAATAAAAAAAGAAAAATTAATAAATTAATTATTGTATTAATTTTGGTTATAATTTTTTTAATTTTTGGTAATTTTTTTTTACGCGCTTTTTTTTCAAACACAAAAACAAATTTCAAACAGGCAAAAAAAAATTTAGATTAAAATTAAATGCAGACGACGACAGCCGCCAGGGGCGAAGGGGGCGTTAAAGAGTAAAAGATATAATAAAAGAAAAGCGTATAGAAAAAATAAGTAAAGAAGGTACTAGTAAAGTAAAAAAAGTAGTTAAAGAAAAGAATTTTATTAAAAAAAAAATAATAATAAAATAAAAAACATTTTGTATGAAATGAGAAAAATGTATGAAAAAATGTGGCAAGAAAGGAGCTGGCGACGGCGGCTGTAGCGGCGGCGTAGTAAGATTTTAGTTGCAAGACAAACTTAGGGCAAGCAGAGAGAGACAGAGAGAGAGAGAGAGAGAAATTAAAAGAGAGCACACGCACATTCATACACATAAACATACACACAGGCACAAGAACTTAGAATAAATGAAAAATTTTGGCTTTCAATTTGTTTGGTTGATTGGGACTTTAGTTAAATATCCTAGCCATAGGTCAACGTGTCAGTCAGTCTAAAGTCCTTTTTCAGTTCTAATATATATAAGTATATAGTGTATATAGTACATATAGTATCAAGAGTATATAACCTAGCAGTAAATACAACTGTAACTTGCTGCAGTAGTATAATAAATTATGCATTTTAATCAATTATTAAAAAATACTTTTCATATTTCATTTTCTCTTTTCTTTTTGGTTTGATCCTTTAAGAGTATAAGAGAGAGAGAGTGTGTGTGTGTGGGTGTGATAGAGAGAGAGTTTGAGTAGTAGTAGTAGTAGTAGAAGAGCAGAATGCATTCGACTGCCTAATACAAATATTTATGCAGATGCTTCTTCACCTTGCAATGACGATTCAATGAATCTTTACGCTTAAAGCCAGCATCACAGACAGGACAACGAAAATTTTCCAACATGCCACATTCGAATTCAATGTGCCGCTTTAACGCTGAGAGACGCGTATATGAATTTGGGCATTGTGGACACTGTAATTTACCATCTTCCCGTTGCTCTGCATTACGTGCTAATGTTGCTGCTGAGCTGCTGCGTTCCAATAATGGTGCTACTTGTGGCAACAACATTGTAGTATGCTCATCATCATCTGTTAATAACTTTTTGGCTGCTGCAGCAGCAGCAGCAGCAGCAGCAGCAGCAGCAGCATTTTTCCTTTTACGTGTACGCATTTTACCGCGACGCAGCGTTGGTGTCGCTTGCAACAATGTTGCTGCTGCTGCTGCTGCTGTCGGTGGTGGTGGTGGTGTTGGTGTTGGTAGTGGTGCTAGCAGCGATGGTATATCAGGCTCATAATAAAATGATGAACTTTGATTAATTAAACTCATTTCGAGCAGACCTGCAATGAGATTTGCAAGTGCAAAATATGCAGAGAGAAAGAGAGAGAGAGAGAGAGTGGAAGACACAGATTTGATGTGAGAACAAAGTGAAAGAGAATTGTTTTCCTATACTTTTCTTTTAACTTTTTTATAGTTGTTTGTTTTTTACAGCATGGCACGACGATAACTTTAAAAAAAAATATATTCAAACACTTCCTTTAAGCTCTTCTACTACTACTTTTTCTGCTTCTCTACCTTTTGCCTGTATAAACAAAACCACACACACACACACATACTCACACAACAGCAACAATAATAACAGTAAGTAAGAGTAAGAGTTGAAAAGAAACTAAAGTGTAGAAAGAGAACTAACGAAAACTAAACACACAAAACTAATTTAAGCTTTTTATTAATAATTAGAATTACCAACAAAAAAAACATATATATATATATATATATATTATATATATAAATTGTTTATATGTATTAATGTATGTATGTATATATTGTATGTATGTATATAGAACACTAATACACTTAAACCTAAGCTCTAAGCTTAAACAGAAACAGAAACAGAAACAGAAACAGAAACACAAACTCAATTCAACTTCAACTCAATTTCAACTTCAGCTTCGACTCTTTAAAGACAGAGCTTAAGTGACTAAGAGTTATAGCAGCGTGTGAGTGAGTCAGAGAGAGAGAGAGAGAGAGAGAGAGTGAGTGAGGGAGGGGGCAACATATAACGAAGAGTGTTGGGGAGTGCAGTAGGTCTAAACCGCTTTATTCTCTCTTTAAGACACCCTTGTGCACATAATAATAATGATCTTGCAGCTTAAAATTATAATGAAAACCTCTTCCACACATGCGACAAACATATTTCTTCGGCTGATTGCACTCTTTACGCATGTGGCGCGTCAGTGTGCCCAACACTTGATACTTGCGACCGCATGTTGGGCAGACGTATGGTGCTTGGCTGCCTGTTGTTGCAACAATTGCAGTTGATGCAGATGATGTTGCTGCTGATGTTGCTGCTTGTGTTATAGCTGCTGCTGCTTCATGCGTTGCATTTCTAAAGAGAAAACAACAACAATTTTTGTAAGAGAAACACAAACAAAGAGAGAGTGCAGACTATGCAATTGAACAATACAACTCAAGTGAGAGAGAGAGACAAAGAGAGAGCAGCAAATTTACCTGCGCCTTGTTAACTGTTTGTTGTTTTTGTTGCCCCTGCTGCTGCTGCTGCTGTTGGCCACTTTACGTTTACGTCTCGATTTGTTGTTGCGTGAAGCAGCACCTGTTGTTGTTGTTCTTGTTGTCGTTGTCAATAATTGAGAGTGTGATTGTATAGTTGTTGTTGTTATTATCGATGCAGCAGTTGCAGTTGCACTTGCACCAGCAGCAACAGCAGCTATGGGTTTTCTTCGTGTAGTACGCCTGGTGCTGCCATGCACTGTTTCAATTTGATTCAACAATATGTTTGATGACGATGATGTTGCAACAACATCTGCAGCTTCTAGTGGCACAAATCACAAAATATTGAAAGCAATAGTAAGAGAGAGAGAGAGAGGGAAGAGAAGAGAAGAGAGAGAAATGGTGGCTCTAATTTAAGGCAAGACAACAACAAACAAATCCTTCTTAACTCAAACTACAACACAATAATAATAATAATCAAAAAAAGCTCTCATTGCACGTACTAAAAAGCCTAAACGAAAAAAGCTCTTAAAACGCTTTCACACACTCTTTGTGCTCTCTTCTCTATACAAAATAACAGTATATGGAATTCCTTTACTTTGAAAATTACTTTCTATAAAGATTTTCCTTTTACTTTGTAAGTTTTTCATTTACTTTTAAGTTTTTCCTTTTACTTTTAGGTTTTTCCTTTAACTTTCAGAGTTTTTCATCCACTTTTAACATTTTCATTTACTTTTAAGTTTATCATTTACTTTTAAGTTTATTATTTACTTTTAAGTTTATTATTTACTTTTAAGTTTATTATTTACTTTTAACTTTTTCATTTTCTTTCGAATTCATTTTTATTTTATATTTTACTTAAAATTTTATGTTTTTAATTTATTTGTCTTGGTTTTTCCTTTAATGTAACATATAGTGATTGAATTTGTAAGTAGTTTGTGTGTGTGTGTGTGTCTGTGTATAAAAAATATATATGTATATATATATATATAGTACATAGTTGTATTAATTTCTGGTATTAAACCGATGTGTATGCTGGTAATGATCTTGCAACTTGAAATTATAATGAAAGCCCCTTCCACACAAGTGGCATACGAATTGCTTAGGCTGATTGCACTCTTTACGCTGGTGGCGTGTCAATGTTGAAAGCGTTTGATAGCTGCGACCACATGTGGTGCATACATGTAGGGAAGAACGGGAGGACATCATCGAAGTGTGTTGATTATGGCGGCGTTTCTGTTGCTGTTGAACAGCCGTCGATCGATTGGATTTACGTCGAGTGCTTCGAGTGATGCTGCTGCTATGATGCTGTTTAAGCACCTCAAGGAATTCTATGCAACATCATAAAAAATATGCCAGTAGCGAGAGAAAGTGTGTGTGTGAGAGAGAGAGGGAGAGAAAGAGAGACACACAAATAGAGAGCGCAAATAAAAAACAATTTAAAGAAAAAACATATCCTAAACTCTACTAATAAATCTCTATCTAATTCTCTTTTAAGAAAAAAGCTCTTTAAAACGCCAAAAAAAAACCTCTCTCTTAACAACATTATAATGCTCTTAAATAACAATAAACAAAATGAATTTCTCATGTTTTTTTTTATAAAAAAAAAAATGGTTAATTATTGTTGTTGTTGCAAGTACAAGTTGAAAGCAAAGGAAAAGCCCAGTATATAAAACAATTTACCAAAAACTACTAAGTAAATATATATATATATATATATAAAGAGAGAGAGAGAGGTGGAAGAAAGTGTTTTTGTTGTTTGTTTACTACATATACATATACATTATATATGAGAGAAAGACAGAAAGACATAGAGTGAGACAGAAAGAGAGAGAGCTTAAGATTCCAATTGAATTCATAATAAGAACTAAAATTTTTTTGTTTTGTTTTTTTACGTGCAAAAAATTTGCATTTAAATTTTTTTTAAGTTTTTATTATTTATTTTTTATTATTGTATAAACTAGTTTTTATACACACACACACAAAACACACACACATCTACACACAAGAGAGCTTGTATATTAAGTATGTGTGTGTTTGTGTGTGTGTGTGTGTACAGTTATCACAAGAAAATAAAAGCTTTTATTGACGTTCAATTGTAACCTAAAAAAGAAAAAAGCATTACGTTTCCGGCGCTTTTATAGGCCAACAAGCAGCAACAGCAACACACCCACACACACACACACACAAACAACGAACTGGGTCAAGGCCATATAAAAAGCTTTTCAGCCACAATAGAATTGCACTTAACACTGTAGACAGAGACAAGGCAGCAATCTTTTTTGTTGCTACCCAAAAAGAAAAGCCATGCCAAGACACAACGATATAAAAAAGTTTTACAACTAACCAAAGGTCTTAAACTTTGTTAAAGTTGGCTTAAAGCTTCGCAATTGCATGTCAACTTTATAGCCAATTGGCAGCAGAAAAACATTTGGCCAAAACTTTTTGTATATTTTAAGATGGAAAATCAATGCAACTTTTAAAGGTTTTTTCTCACAGCAAATTCTATGACAAATTATCTATACCTTAGATACAACTCTGCATTAACATACATACATACAACACACACAGACACATACACTCATATAAATATATATGTATATATAGAAATAGCATTTCAACTGTTCATTTTTAGCAGCACAAAATCAAGTTTAATGTTCTTTTTAAGCCACTTTTTAAATCTTTTTTTCATATTTGTTTTTTTTTTTTGCTAATGAATCTTTGGAAATTCCAGCAAAATCTTTATATAAAAAGAAAACTTGTTTCCTTGAAAAGAAACGAAACGAAACGAGAAATCATCTTTAAAATGCCACACAGCAAAAGAGCAACATCAGCAACAACTCAACAACAACATTATTATCAGCATCATTATTAACATCAACTTCATTATTATCAACAATATTGTCGTCAGCAACATCATCATAAAAAACTGCATTAAACCGCAACAATATTTCAATCAATAATAAACAATAGAAAGAAGAAAAAAAGAAGAACAAAAGGAGGTACAACCATAGCAACTGTTGCTGCTGCTATTGCTGCTTTGAAGAGATCTTTAGCAGAAAGAAGACACAAAAAAGAGCATAGAAAAATCTGTGTACGACCTTGAACTTGAATACAAATTAAATGTTAATGTTGTTGCTGTTGTTGTTGTTGTTGTTAATGATGATTGCTGTTTGGCAATTAACAACAGAATATGCTAGAAGAGTATAGCATTAACAGCAGAGTAGAAAGAGAGGGAGGGAAGGGAGCTGAGGCTTTTCGAGCGCCGCCGCTATCATAAGAACAAGCTTCAATATAAAGAAAAAGAGACACAGAAAGAACACAAAGTGGTTGGCCAGAGCAGCAGATAAACGACAAACAACAAAGGAATGCAGCAAAATAGAAGAAGCAGAAGACAATATACATATATAATAAGTAAATCTTATATAAAAAGAAATATATATAACTAGAAATTCTAGGCTTCAGCTGTTGCTCTCTTCTGAAGAGGCTATAAGAAAAAGAATTGCTAGTCATTCTTTCTAGGGAAAGTGATTCTCTAGAGAAAGTGATTCTTTAAGGAAAATTTTGTTATTTGTTTCAAAAGAAAAAGAAAACAATGAAACGAAATACAATATAAAACAAATGACAACAAAATCTTAAAAAGTAAATAAATAAAAAAACAACACAAACAATAAACATATATAAATGTTGTTGTTGTTGTTGTGATTGTCATTGTTGTTGTTGTTATTGTCTGTATAGAATTTCAAGTGTAATTTTTTGCATTTGTTCTTGCAACAGCAGCAGCCGCAGCAACTGCTGCAAGCAATTTCCGTTTAAGATTTCATACAAAACAAAACCAAAAAACAAACACAAGAAAAAGGCAGGCAAACAGACAGAGAGACAGAGAGAGAGAAAGAAGAAAACTTAAAGAAAAGCGCAATGCAAACTTATAAGGGGGGCGGAACGGATCGGACTGTAACGGGCAACCAAGGACAAACAGCGCGCAATGCAAAAGGGAAGAAGGTAACATTTAAGAGAGGAACATTTAAGAGAACAATTAATAATTATAATTCAAAAAAATGACAAAAAAAAATCATGTAAAAAGTAATCATAAAATATATCTATATACATAAATATATATATATGCATACAGATATTATATATATATATATATACATACATATAATGTATATAATATACATAAAATTACATACATATACATATACATATACATATATATATATATATATATAGAGAGAGAGAGAGAGATGTATGTAAATTTATAATGTGTATACACTTAAGAGTAATGATTATTGAGATATGATTGATTATATAGTTGGTAGATATATAATATAGTAGGTTCATAGCTTACCCTGGGGTTGGCGTTTTATCTTTATATTTTGTTATAATTTTGTTTTCTTTTCTGATTATTTTTCTTTTTTTTATGTTTTGCTTTAAACAGAGCCAAAAGCTTTGTTGGATTTTCCTGAAAAAACGCTGTAAATTTGGAAGTTTTTTTTTTCTTTTTTTTTTTTTGATGGTTTGTTTTGTTTTGCGATGAAACATGTTTTGGGGTGGGGGAAGGGGGGTATAATAGAAGAGTAGGGAATTTGCAGGTTTGGATTTGTAGAGGAAAGTCATAAAAATAATAACGGGAGGTAAAAAAAAAAAAAAATTGAACTAAAAATATCAAAATTTATCTCATTCTTTTTTTTTTTTGGGCACTTCGTTCAACCGATACCGCTGAACGAAGTATACTTACCTGAAGAAGGATGTGATAAATATTACGCACTTGCTTGAAGATAGAAGTAAATATACACTGTAGATGGCGCCACCTGTGTCAAGTGCCAGCTTAAAAGCAACAACTGTACCTCACCATCCGCTGGATGGCTACGTGCTTATATTGAAAAGCGGCGTTAACTTGACTTTGGTATATGACGCCACGCGCAAGTGCAACTGCTGCTGCTGCTGTTGTTAAATGTTGATTGTTGCGTTGAGTTAAGTTTCCTCCAACTGCTGCTGCTGCTCTGCTACTGTTGCTGCTGCTGCTGTTGATCTAGCTGCTTCTTTTCTTCTTCTGCTACCACCATTTATCATACACTTTTTCACTCAACTTGTTTAAGATATGTAAAAAAAAAACAAAAAGTTTGTCGCGACTGCGTTGTATATGCTTAACTGCATGCGCTCTCTTAAATTCTGATTACACAATCAATTAAAGAGAGAGAGCGACGCTGCTGCTGCTGCGTACACATAGGCGAAAACGAAACGAACGCGACGTAGCGAATGTACAAAGAGTTGCGCGTGCGCTTACTTAAGAATTGAATGCGCAGAAGAGAACGAGCTTAAGGACTAACATTAAAACTAAGGTAGATAGAAATACATAACACAAAATAAAGTCATATATAAAAGAATGAAATAAAAAAAAAGAAAGTCCCGTCAACCAAATATAAAGCAAAATTATGTATATATATATATATAAAGATATATATACATATATATGTATAGTTATACAAATACGTAAGACTAAAAATTACAATTTAAAAACTGCATGCGTATTTTTTCTTCTCTTCATCATCTTTAAATTTATATATATATTTATAATAAGTAAATAAATAATAAACAACTAAAGAAATAAAACGAAAAAAAAAAACTGTGTAATAATAATATAAAAAAAAACATTAGCTCGCGCTGTAGAGTATTGTTGGGCGGGGGGCATATGTGGGCGGGGCGGGGTATGCTACTTGATTGAAGAGCGAGAGATCGAGAGAGCGAGAGAGGGAATAGCTCTAAACGAAGACGAGTATATATCAAACAGTTAATGCAATTCTCTGTTTATATAGAAATGAATTATGACGCGTGAAGCAAAAATTTAATGAACATATATATGTATATAGTGTCTATATATATATATATATATATATATGTGTGTGTGTGTGTATATATATGTGTTGTATAATGAATATTAACAAAAGAAAAACAAGTAAAGAAGAAAATATATAAAGAAGAACTTGTATAAAACTAATTAACAAGTTAATCATCAACTTTTCTTTCTGCTTGTTGCAAATTTGCTAGAGAAAATGACGCGCACCCACCAAAAAAGGAGAAAAACACAACAAAACTTTTTCTTTTTTCTTCTTTGACGCAAACACTAGATGAAGTTTTATATATATATGTAAAAGTACAAGAGAGAGAGAGAGGGTGGGGGTGGGGTGTTGATATGATGAGTAAGAGAGTAAAGATGTAGAAAAAGATAGTGAGAGCGGGACAGTATCCTTTTACAGATACGCACACAGAGAGCACAACGCAGGGGATCAAAAACTAAACACACACAGCAGCAAATGTTCTGCTTCTTCATCTTCTTATACCACACGCACGCACACACACATATATATATATATATTTAAATGAAAAGCTAACCTATAAAGATAACTGAAAGAAGAAGAGCACTTCACGCAAATAATATCGCCCATATATATTTACACAATTTTTGCTCTCTGCTAATAGTTAGCTTTAAGCATTTTCTCTTAAATATTCTGTTAATACTTAAGAGCGCGATATTCATAGAGCGTTACAGTTATTTCTTCCAAAAAAAAGGAATACAAATTAAAATAGAAATTTGAAAAACTGTTCAAACTAAAGAAGAAACACAAAGAATGTAAGCTGCAGTATGTGTGTGTGTGTGTGTGTGTGTGTGTGTGAGAGTGTGTGTGTTGAGCTGATGTGGTGAAGTAAAGAGAGAGACATGTGAAAAAATCGTCTTCGTTAAGTTCGAAAGAGAATTTAATAAAGAGGAGCAGCTTGCGGCTTATGTTTAAATTAAACAAAAAATAATAAATAAATAAATATACAAAGAATACAATATAAAATAATACAAACAAAATAAACAGTTGTATGCGTGTGTATATGTGTATGTGTGTGTGTGAGTGTATATGTTAATATAAATAAATAAATAGTATAATAAATTAAATTAAAATCAATATATATATAATATACATTAAAAGTGTTATTAATAAAAAACAAATGCGATACAAAAAACACCAATACAGAAAGAGAAATTTAAAACCAAAAGATTACAAAATATATATATATATATACATATATATATAGATATACAAATTTATATATATATGTATATATATATGTTGGTATATATAAACAAAAACAAATCATACATAGAACACATTTCATAAAGCGCAAATGAATTGATGGATGGTAGGTGGAGGGGTGAGTAGGTGAGAGAGTTATATATAGAGTATTGTAAGAGGGGGGCGGTGGGGTTTTTTTTTAGGGTTTTGTAGCAAATGTGTTTGTTTGTGTTTGTTGATTATTGAATATGTTTTTGATTGTGTGTGTGTAAGTGTATATAAAATGTATGAATGTGTGTTTGTGTGTTAAAAATTATAAATAAGTTAAGTAGTATATATAGAGATATATAATCAATACATTAAATATATAAAATATATACAGAAAAGAACTCGAGTTATACGAATTATATTATGTATGAGATCAAAGTATATTAATTAGAAAAAAAAATAAGTTTAACTTTCATATATATATATATAAATATACATATATATATAATCAAGTGTTAAGTTAGTTATATTAATAATATATATATATATTAAAATATTATAAAAAAAAAAAATAGTTTTAAATAATAATAATTATATATGTATCAAATCAAAATAAATTATTAAAAAAAGAAAAATTACTTTCAACTTGCACAAATTATTTCCTTTTTTTCTTTTTTGTTTTGTTTTTGTTATTAAAATTCATTTCATTTCTTGTCTGTAGGCATACGAAACGTAGAGCAAAGCGAAGGAAATAAACAAAAGCAGAAGAAGAGCAGAAAATAAAATATGTATTTAGTTTTTTTTTGCATTAAGAATGCTTTAAGAGTAGCATTAAAAAAAGTTTCGTCAAGTTTGGTTTCTCTTCTCTTTTTGGTATTTTTTTCACTTTGCTGCCGTTTCGCATTATTTTTCTTTTAGTGTATTATATAATTTGCATTCTTTCTCTTGTTGCTTGTTTTTTTTTTGTTTTCTTTAAATTCTTCTACTGTTGCTTTCTACTTTTTATGCTTTCTTCTACCTAATATTGTTTTAAATATTCTTTCTCAAACGTTTAAGAGCTTTTTTCGGAGCACGACTTTTGTTTTAGTTTTTGAAATGATGAAAATTTGAAATTTTTATTAAGAAAATTAAATTATTTTTTTTTTTTTATGAAATTAAGCAAAAATTTTGTAATTAATTTTTAAAAATATTTTAAAGCTTTTTACGCTTTAAATTTTAAATTAAATTAAATTAAAAAAATTATTTATTTTTTTAAGCATTTGAAAATGTTTTTTTTTTCTCTTAGTTTGTCGTCGTGCTCTGCTGTTCCTAACGGTAACTAAACTTATTTGCTTTTTCATTTGTATATATATAATATATATATATATATATATATATATTTATGTATCTATATGTATATACATAGATAGTTTATATATATATATATATATATATATACATTTATGTCTTTAGGTATATAGCTTGTAGCTAACTTTCAGGTATAGAGTATAGAACAAAAACTCACCTTGTGGATCCCGTTGCTGTGCGTCCTGTCCGGTCATTAGTCCAAGTTCATCCTGAGATCTGTCGTGTTGCCATGTTGCATATGCTATAATTTGAATAAAGGAATCATTTATTAGTTTTATATGATTCATAGGGGGAGGGGAAGAACTCTATATATATAGAGAGAGAGAGGAAGTTAAGATTTCTAAATTTACCTTGACTAGATCCTTCACCACCCTGACTGGTGCCAGCCGTTTGGTCCAGCTCCTCCATTCCCATATCCTCCTCATCCAATGTCAAATCCTCAACATTCTCATCATGCGCATCATCATCATATTCCGCCTTGGGCTCAATAACCATTTCAGTTGCTGCCGTTGTCGTTATGCTGTTATCTTTGTTCTTTTGCTTATGATTCGATTTATCGAGTGCTGCTAACTGTTTAACGACAACACCGGTATGTACAGCAATGGCGCCACCAACAGCGCTTCCACCACCACTACCACCACCTGAGGATACATCCTCATCATCAGCATCGCCTTGGGCGCCTCCTTGATTCTGTTGCTGTTGTTGTTGTACATTGTCGGTGTTAATGGCATCGCTTGTTGCTTGTTGTTGCTGCTGCTGCTGCTGTTGTTGTTGTTGTTGAGCGCCCTGGGCAGCTGTTGTCGATGTTAGTTTAGCGCTTTCAGTCTTTTTGGTAACGTTACTGCTGCTGCTGGTCAATGGCTGGTTTGATAATTGGCTGCTGCCAGTGCCGCCAATGCAGGCAGCGGCATTGCTTCCTACTGATGCGGCATTTGCACCACCAACACCACCGCTGGCCAATTGAGTGCTGACCAAAGCGGATGCTGCAAGGCTAGCGCTTGTTTGTTGGAGGATTGACTGATTGGAGGCGGCTGCTTGAAGCACTGACGAATTCGAGTTGTCATGAATGTCTATATATATATATATATATGAGAGAAGATGGAAGAAGCAAAACAAAAGTATTAATTTAAGAATTTACTTCTTCTACTTTTCTGTTTAACTTACCATTTTCCATGCTGCGACGTCGCACTTTTCGACGACGACGCGATGGACTGGAGGAGCCTTCACGTGAACCAGACAGCACATCACCAGCATCCATGGCACTAACACCACCACCGCCAGTTGTTATGCGGGCGCGTTTTGTATGCTCCAATGTATACGGTGCACACACCTTGACGCGATGATGTGTATCCGGTTTTGGTGCTTGTGCTGCAGCAGTTGGTTGGCTATTGCCACCACCGCTGCGATTGTCAGATAAACCCTTAATCTGCAGTGATTCAGCGGCTTTAAGCAGGGCAGCTAATTGATCCTGCGAGATGTTAACCTCACCGCGGTACATATAGTCCATCATGGCGCGCAGTTCCTGATACTTCACATCCTTGAGTATAAAAATTGGATGCTTATCGTACTGTTCTTGCAACAAAGTCTATATCCAAAGAAAGAAAAAAAAAATATACAAAAATTAGGCAATTGTTTAAAAAAGAGAAAATTTATATATTTACCGCAAAATAGGGACTGCATGCTGATAGTACCACCTTGTGGGCCTTGAGAAATTTACCCTCAGCGGCGAGCGTGCAATCGACTAGTGTCTCATTCTCCAGCAACGTATCGAATACGCTGATCAATGTGCTCTGATGGTTATTCCAACGCAGACAGAACTGTTGATCGTCATCCATTTTATTGATTTTCTTTTAAAATTCAACAGTTTGTACAAAGAGAGAAGTATTTTATATATATATATATATATATATATGAATATATATATATGGGGTGGAGAAGATTGGTGTTGGTGATGGAAAGAAAATATTGGTTTTTCCCTTTTTCCTTCTATTCTTTTGCCCACCGTCGTCTTTCGACGTGGCTACCGCCGCCGACGCTTCGAGTTGTGCTCTCTGCCAGACGCGTTTTTGTTTTTGCAGCTTCCGTTAAAAGATTCTATATAGAATATAGCTTAAATTTGTTGTAATTCCTTTTTGTTGTTGAAATCTCAAGTGTGCATATGTTTACTTTCTCTTGTTCCTTCTTTTCTTTTATTATTATTATTATTATAATCTTCTCTTTTAATTATATTTTATTTTTAATTTTAATTTAATTATTTTGTTTTCTGCTTGTCAAATGCTTCTTGTAGTTATGTCAAATAAACTGCAAGAAAGAAAGGAGAATATGCAGAAATTAGTTAAAGTTCAACGTGAAAGTAAAATTTCAAATAAACACACAGACAGACAGACACACACACACACACAAACACACAGTTATATATTATAGACAAGCAAACACCAAAAAGACCCCCCGAGCAACATCAGCGACAACGACAACGACAACGACAAAAACAACAAAAGCAAATGCTATTAATTACTTGCTTTTGTTTTGCCTCTAGCAGCGCTTCAAGGTCAAGTTCATGTTCATGTTTTATTTTTCAGCTACAGCTACAGCAACCAGCAGCAGCAGCAACAAAAAGCCGCCTAGTAGCACTTTTTACACATACACAAACATACATTCACACACACGCACACCAACACACAACACACACTCACTTAATACTCGAAAATTCAACAAGATTATAATTATTTGTTATTCTTTGTATGTATTTTCAATATTTTGTTATTTTTTTTTTCTTTCTTTCTGTATTCTACTTATGCAAATTACACAGCTCCGCAATTGCTTTAGCTACACGCACACATGCAAAGCATACTTTGCTTTTTTTTTTTCTTTCTTAACACAAAAGCGCCCTCTACGACGCCCAAGCTGACAACTGCAAATGCAATTTTTT